>ML811808.1:24648-36031 GCA_009831015.1 Picea engelmannii
ATATTAGTCAAACTTATTGGTTTATTGTTTTAAAATTGATAATTACTATGACAAAAATGAAAATATGTGAATATTTACATAGATTATGTAAATAAACTTGTAAACATTCAATTTCATGTATTACTTTCTAAGGGGTGATGATGGAAATGTATTTGGACCAAGTCATAGATTAATATCCATGTAACTAATAAATTAATAGCCATGTGTTAGTTTATATTTTGAAATATCTTTGTAACCAAAAAGACCAACCATTAAAATATTACACTATAACATTAAAGTATTGATAAGTAAAATATTATTCAAACATCAATGTATAATTATACATTAATATAATAATATATTAATAATTATCGTATAATGTATTGTTTTATATATCAAATAATGATATAAAAATGTTTCATATAAAATGTTGTCTTTTTTAATATATTAATATTAACATTTAGTTTAAATTATAAAATAATGTAATAAATAATTAATATTAATAATATAATGAAATAATTAATATTAATTTTTATTACATAATAATAATTGAATGAAATAATTATATAATTTTTTTTCTTAATATTATGTATTAACATTTTTTAATCAAATAATAAATATAATGTTTTTTTTCATATAATAAATATAATAAAATATTAATAATTAATATTGATATTAATTTTTTTTAATAATATAATAATATATTAATAATTAATATTGATATTAATTTTTTTTAATAATATAATAATATATTAATAATTATAATGTAAATATTTTTGTCCCTAATAAACCCTAACCTATTTAAATAACGGTAATAGACCTTAAAATATTACAGTGAATATGTTAATACTTATTGAATAATTTCGTTCATCAAATAAAATGATTCGTAAAAACTCATTACTATTAAAATATTTTAAATAACCGTAATAGATCTTTTGTGATGCACAAAGTAAATACAGTGCATACAGGCAGAATATGTTGAACACGATATTAATATAGAATGCCAAATGCAAGAGATAGAATGCACCATTAAAGTGTAAAAACTGTGACAGGAGGAGTCATCCAAAGTGTTTAATGGCAACGTCCATTTAAAAACCAGATTTAATGGCAGAATCCATTTAAAAAACAAGCTCGCATTTATGCATGTGATTAATATAATAATGCATTGATATTAAATTTTAATAATATCAAACCCTAAAATATTAATTATAATATTTATGGATTAATATCAAACCCTAAAATATTAATTATAATATTTATGGATTTGACTGTATCCATTAGTTTATATTAATTCATGTGGGTATTCCACTAATTCTTTATTTCATTGTTTGTTCTACCAGTAATTCTTTATTTCATTGTTTGTTCTACCAGGAAGTCGCCTGCTATCACGCCCATCTGGACATTGCCATGTGATATTAATGGTCCTTCATCTACTGTATATATCACCCTTTAAATTTGAAGAGAAGACCATGAAATAATTGTACTAGTTTTCGATTGAATGCTTATGCATCTAATGAACATTACGTACTCATATTGTAAATGATTGTTGAATCGCATACCGATTTCCATGAGGAAGATGTAATTTGATGAGGAGATCTTCTTCGAGGGATATATTTCCGCACTTAATATTTGAAAGAAGATAGTTCAACCAACCCATTATGAAACTTTTTCCACTTGGGTTTAGACTTACAAAACAAATATCTTCAGCTCTAGCTCGATATATTACTTTAGAAGCTTCTCATTAAAAGAAATATTTTGGGGAAAACTTAAAAGATGCTTCCCATATTCCTGTATAATATTTATAGCAATTCAGACCTCTGATACTACTGCGCCTCACATGCCTAAGAGATTCTTGTTTTGTACAGATTAATTATCATTCCAATAATTAATGATAATTATCATTCCAAAAATTTATCTAATGGGAAGTTCGAAGCATCAATTTTGTTATTTAATCCAAACATTTGAACAAAGAGTTACAGCGTAAATAAAAATGCTCAGGCTGTATCATAAAATAGCAATGCAATGAAAATGTGAAGTCGGTCTTTGAAGTGTAGGAAGAGAAGGGTTTCACACCTAGTTGAACCATTTCGCACTTGTTGAAAGGAGGTTTTCACCATTTCTCACTAAATGGTTCAATGCACAAGTGCGAAATGGTTCAATGCAACCATTTAGTGCGAAATATATAAATGTCGAACCCTGTCGATTACATGCAACCAACCCTATTACATGCAACCAGGTCTTGGCGGATATCAATTTCATCGTTTAATTTAAATATTAAATATTATTCCAGAAAGGTTTTACCCTTGCACAAATTCTAATCAGCATATAAATCTGAACATAAAAAACAGGCGCATATAAATCTGAACATAGAAAATCCGCGCAAAGATAAATTTTCAACATGTCTTAGAAACGTTACTACACATAAACACAATATACAGGCTAATCCACTCCTCTCCCTGGCCTCTAGTGGCATAGTGAAACAACAGGCTAATCCACTCCTCTCCCTGGCCTCTCGTGGCATAGTGAAATGCCGGATACATCTCGTGAAACGGTTCAATGCGGGATCCGAGTGATCTATTGTGCATCAAGAAAAGCTAAACGCCAAGCTATACGGGGCATCCAACATTATTACACCAGGTAATCCACACTGGCTAATCCACTCCTCTCCCTCTCTCTCTTGGCATAGTAAAAGGGTGGCTACATAAATGTTTACTGTAACACATGGCACGTTCATGGCGTAAGAATTTATGAAATGACCAATTTGTAAAAAAATAAAAAAGTAAATCTTAAGCGGTTTCTCTCCACTTGTCTGTACGCCATGTTAATTCTCTATATAATTAGAATGGCTAATCCACTCCTCTCCCTTGCTCCCCTGGCATAGTGAAAGGGCGGCTACATAAATGTTTACTGTAACACATGGCATGTTAGAATTTATGAAACGAATTAGTAAAAAAGTAAATCTTAAATGGTTGCTCATGGTTGCTCGCCATTTGTCTCTATGCTCCATGTTAATTCTTATATAATTATAAGATAATTACAAGCGGCACAATTGTAAAATGTAAAATATTAATAATGTAAATGTAAATGTTAAAACTAAATTAATCTGGTGTGGATTTGCTAAATCATGGTTCGTAGAAATTGATAAGTAGGTCTAGTAATTTCTTAATCATGTTATGTAAAAGTGAAAAAGTAAACATGATGAACGGATGAATTTATAAATGCAAGAGAGTTAACTAATCAAATATCATTCATTGATTTGGAAGTAAGACGAAGAATATGCTAGCATCTTGAATTCCTGACCATCAGATTAAATTTAGAAATAAAAATAATTTATTTTATTATTTAATTAAAAAATTACAAATTATTAGATTGAATTTTGGATAATATATAAACTTTTAAAAGTCAAATAATTACTAATATATGTTCAAGGATGAACTTATTGCTATAGTGTTTAATAATGACACTGTTTTTTATCTTTTAAAACTAATAAAGTTTATCAAAATATATCAACCATTTTTACTTAAATGTAATCGTGATAGTCTATTGTACTATGCTATTGTTTATTGTTTATAGGGATCTATATACACCTATAACATGTATAATCAACACATCACACATAAAATGCTATATTCTATTGTATACTTTAAGACAAAAGAAACCAATGTGCACATCTATTGTGTAGCTTTATATCCCCTTAATAAGTAAGATTATTTCTAAAATATTCATTATTAATACTAAAATATTCATTATTAATGTTAGTTTTTAATATTAAATTATATAGTCTTTATCAAAGTATTATATTAATATCAAAGTATCCTTTAGAACATTTGATGAGAAAATGCATTGTTAAGGCACTTTGTAAATAAAGTCATCATTTCAAAACTTCTAAAAACATGTAGAATTATACACAAAATATAAAAATAATTAAAAAGTCTTAGGATTTATTATTATGCTCCACATTCATGCAATTTTATGCAGGGTTAAGGTTTCATAATTCATCAACAATAAAACCTAAACCTTGATTCGGTCGGGCTGGTGTCTGTATAGAGAGGGGAACCGGGAGAAGAGGGGGTATTTACAGAAAAAAAACATATTGTTTGTTTAACACAATGTAAGGGGTTGTATCTTCCGGAAAAATATTATAATTAAAACATTGCATATAATAAAAAAAAATCCATGACATGTGAGTAAGGACAGTATCGTTTTTGTACAAATGCAACAAGTTTAGGGATTCCATATTAATACAAGTTCCTCACTTGACGTATAAAGGACCCTCTCGTCTCGATTGGTTCTTTGTGATGTAAACATGTTTGGATGTATATGTCAGTAGTTGAAATTTATTCCAAATTAATATATCTATCTCTATTATTGATTTGGAAGACATGTAACTCAAAAATGATGGAGATTAAACAGAGAAAAATAAAATGAAGAAAATATATGACATATAAGGTAGAATAATGAGAAGTCTAACGTGATTTCGTGCATATGTTTGGTGATTATAACATTCATATGGGCTTAAATTATACAAATTATTCATAATAAATGTATGCACTTATTCGATCTTATTTGGAAAAGTATGTTGCCGATGTTTGAAGGATCCCATCATTAATGTGGTGAAGTAACAATACTTTCGTGAAGTAATAGTAAAGATTTCAGTCTGAGGTTTGTCCTGGAGCATAAGTCCCTGGTGATGCCGCTGCAAAGGAGTGCAAAGGCGAGAGGGTCGTTGGATAAATAAAGACGAAGATATTCAGAAGTTTGCAGGAGTCAAGCAAGCCTTGTACTGGATAGTAGACCCGCTTCCTGGATGGGCCTCTACATCAAATTGGTATCAAAGCCATCCAGGTTCTTTCTTCTTCTTATGGAATCTTCATCATCCTCTTTCTTCTTCTTATGGAATCTTCATCATCCTCTTTTCCTTTTAGTACTATGTCTTACAAAGAACTGAAACAGAAGGAATTAGAAGAAAGTCAAGAACATAAGAATGAATTGTCTGGATTTTCTAAGATATTTGGTTCTATGAGAATGAGGGATATTAAAACTTTTAACAGAGTTTATAAAGAGGATAATCCTTTACCTAGATGGAAGCTTCCTAAACTGTTTAAAATAGTCGAGATGGTATCTGAAGTCCAACAAAACTCTGTTGAACATTGTATTATTCCAACTCTACATTCAGAAGGGATCAGAGCTGAAGCAAAGAAGGCCAAGGCCAATTTCCTGCACCTAATCTATATTCGCATTGGTATAGAACCCCTGCATAGATCGTGAATTCCTTCTTTTTCCCTTATTGTTGTTTTAGACAACATATTTAATCAGTTTGTCCATGCCTTAATTGGAGGAGTTCAAGGAGATTTGGCTAGAGGACCTATTTGGTTTGATTGTCATCCTGGTTTTAGGGTTTCTTTTCAAGATGAGCATCTTAGCGATATTCTTCAGATTAAAATCTTGACCAAAGGATATGATATGAAGCCCGAGTCTGAAAATATGGCCCTCCATAACAAAATCTCTCTGTGTTAACTAATAGCCTCTTTCCTTCCATTTTACATGCTTCGGATAAAGATTCTGAAAGTTCTACCCCGGTCTGTACATCAGCCAAGCAGGTTCCACAAGCCATTTCTTGGGAACAACTTAATCTTCCTACCAAATGGGTTGTTGAAGCACCCAAACCTTCTCCCCAAATGACTATTAATAACTTTGATATCTTTGAAGGTCGTGATCCAGCCACTATTCGCTTTACTCCTAGGCGCACCCCATCTCGGCTCCGTGCTCTCATCCAACCCTCTTCTCTACCCTTTTGTCTACATGACCTTGTCTTTAACTAACCCCATATTCCTGGCCTTATTCAATATCCTCTCTATTCCACTTTAGTCTCCAATCAACCATGTGTGCGCAGTCAGCGTGGTAATCATCCTCCAAATCCTTTTGCTTTTGCGGATGCTATTGTGACTACACCTCCTTTTGACACATCAAAGACCACCCCTTCTAAGTGTTCTAATTCAGAGTGTCTCTAGATACCTAGAGTCGTTCTTTTCCCCAATAATTTCATTGTTTTATGGAATCCAATGAAGAATGGTCACAAAAGTTTGAAAAACTTTTTTCTTAAAAACAGTTTTACATGGCCTAATAATGCCCTAATTCATGGAAACAAGTTGCTTTAAACCTAGATCATTGCCTCAGAAACCAACAAGGTCTGAGACAAAAGAAAGTCCTAGGTTTCTAATACCATTCATCTTAGGAAAAGGAAACCAAAACATGGCTTGAATCCCAAGCCTCTACAAGTAGGGAGCATAAAAGAAATCTCACCAAGCAACGAACACCATCCTCTAGATTCTCTAGAAATCTTCTTCCTAATGACATTAAAATCCCAAACCTAGAGAAAATAAAATGTTTTGAGAAACTCAATCAACCCGTTTTAACAAAAAAACAAGTCTTGTAGAGAAAGCGGAATGGTGTCTTAAATACAACAAATGGATGCAAGACCATGATAAATGGATTTCTTTCTTTCAGTGGTATAGACAATAATAGGCAGTCACTTCCTATATGATACAATCAAACCCACAACCTCTTAATCCTCCTACACTTAAATCTGCCACTCAGGGTCATTCTTGGGAACTAGTAGATGGTACTACTATTAGGAGTTGTAATTGCATTAACAAATTAGTTAGTAAAACAATTCGTTTACAGTTACTCCCGTTCAGAAACGATAAAACTGTCTTTTGTTAGTATTTATATAATTCAATATGAAATCAATCATCTGTGTTCATTCCCAACATTTTTGGTATTCTTCTAAGAAATTTTTCAACAACTGTTTGGTTTGTGAGTTCTTTTTCGCCATTAATTCTAAGTCGAATCATAATACCCATAAATTTAGTCATAAACTTATCAACACTTTCTAATTCACTCATTTTGAGGGTTTCAAATAGAGTTCTAAGGGGTTGAAGCCTCTCTTTTTTCACTTTATCATTACCCTTATAAGCTAACTTAAGAATATCCCATGCACCAATAATTTTAGGAAATATAGAATCATCTAATGAAACTAAAATATATGATTTGGTTTTTCCTTCTTTTTGCTTAAGTTCTTCTAATGTTTTTCTTTGAACAACAGTCATAACTACAACAACATTTGCATCAGGTTCTATGAACCCTTTTTCAACACAATCCCAACATCCCTCACCTTGCAAAATGGATTTCACATTCTCACTCCAAAAATCATAATTGGAACCAACTAAAGTTGGTGCTTGAATTGACCAAGAACTAGACATTTTTCTAATTCCAAAATATTAGCCACAATTTTTTTTTTTATATAACTTCAAGTGAATTTTTCAGATTTCAATGAAACTTTAAATAAACTCCAAATTTTATAAATACTCTTCAGAAAAATATAGAGTAAGGGAATTCCAAGCCTGTAATTCTCAGCCAAAGCCCTCTTCCAATTCAACAGTGGCTCTTCTCCAAACCGACCACAGCTCTATGGCACTTCTTCAAACTGGCAGGCAACTCTTCTCCAAACCGGTGGTAGCTCTGTGGCACTTCTTCAAACTGACAGGCGTATTCTTCAAACTGGCTGGTGACAGACAACAACTCAATGCTCAGATGATATTCTTCACTGTGGAAGAGAGATGTGGAAGCAGACAACAACAAGAATCGGAAGAGAGACGCAGAAATCGATAGGAATGGTATTCTTCACCGTGGAAGAGAGATGCAGAAGAAGACAACAACTGGAATTGACAACAATAGACAACAATAAGAATCACCTTCTCCCAACCTATCGCTTTGATACCTTGTAAACAAAAATAAAGAAGAATACCAGAAATGTTGGGAATGAACGGAGATGATTGAATTAAACTTTGGGGAGAGATGTTTTTCAATTTCAACGTCAAAGTTTAGGCATTATTAATAAAGTAATCCTCCAGATTAAGAGGGAGTGTTAGGAGTTGTAATTTCATTAACAAATTAGTTAGTAAAACAATTCGTTTACAGGTACTCCCGTTCAGAAACGGTAAAACTGTCTTTTGTTAGTATTTATATAATTCAATATGAAATCAATCATCTGCGTTCATTCCCAACATTTATGGTATTCTTCTTTATTTCTTTTTACAACTACCACATATACATATACCTAATTTCCTCCTCTCAAACCCCTCAAAATCATTGATGAAACCTATGATCCCATCTTAGCAACTCCTTTTGTCATTGGAAAATATGATGAGAAGAAATAAGCTTTACAAGGAAATTGGATGAGCTTAGCCTTGAGAGGACTTGTTGTTCAGATCATCCAAGAAAAATATGTTAAGAAAAGTTCCTTAGATCAGCTTAAAATTCAGTATCAATAGATCATAGAGGTCTTAAATCATGTAAGAGTAGAACAACAGAAAGAGACAATTTCCAGTGCAATCCTAGTTTCTCTTGAAGAACTAAATTAGACATTAAAGAAACATGATGATGATGTAGAATAGACTCTATAAATGATCTTTATTATGGTCAGCAAGATTAGTAGCTAAACTAAAAAGATCTGACAAGATTGCACTCCTACAAAGATACATGCCTCTAGTCTAAGAGAGTTTGGCACTACAACCCCTGCTCCTAAAATGACCCATGACCATACTTCATTAGCCATACCTGAAGTCCCTTATTCATCAATTGAAAAAACTCCTTTTATGTCATTTATTGCTACTGTGATCCAACCAAAGATACATGCTTGTGTTGTCCATAAAAGAGTTCCTCACTTTATCCAAAGACAACTCCCTCCTGACCAAGAGACATATGAAAATCTTATAGAACGCAAAATACCTTTATACTCAGAGTATTGACGGTCTCAGTGAACAATAAATTCTTACTCTTTGTACACAAATGATGGTCTTCTACACAACTTACATTAGAATTAGAGAGATGTCTCATGTAGAAGCATTCTATTGTAGCATGATTCTCTCGTATTTTGGGAAAATGGTGGAACAGTGTAATAACCAAAGAATGGTGAGATACTTGGGCAATGTCAGAAATAACCTTACAAGATGGAACCAAAGAAAAAATCATGAATGGTTGTGTTGTCAATGATATTATAGAAGAATGGTGTGGAGCCAGAAAATCTTAGTAAGTAAAAATAAGGAGATCTGTAACATCCCGCTCTGGCGCACTGAGAAAACTTATTATTTGAGGACACTTGCTCACCAATGATCTGGACTTTTCTGATGTTAAACTATTTATCCTTGATTATGATGCTTTATGATAGATGACATGATGTTTTTACTACTTTGATGTAGACAAGTGCTGCTGACTCTGTTTCATTGAGTGTGCAGAGTTTCGGACCTTAAGGATGCAGAGGCATCGGTGGAAACCCCTTGGACTCTGGATTGAGTCAGGGAGTGTGCTATTTGGGTTGATTTATTTACTGTGATATTTCTTTGATCTGATGATATGATGTTGACATGTTATGCCACGATTGTTGATGATGCAAGCTGACGATAGCTTGTCGACCAGACTCACATATGGAGTAAAGGGGCCACACACGATTCCAGAGAGGTTGAGGGAGAGGGGTGGACAACAGCCCTGCCACCGCCTACTAGCACTCTTGTCGTGGCTCGAACTATAGGTTAATGATTACCTAGTTCGAGAGGATCCACGATGCCATGAGGGCAGACTGCGACAATCGCTCACGATGATTCTAAGGGGCGCGTAATAAGGTGGGGGCCTTATTCCTTAGATCCCTTAGTCTCCCACAAGTTCACCTGGCGGAGTGTTGACTCCAGGGGTTATATATGTCTACCAATTAGTCCAGTTGGTGAGTGGCACCCTTGGAGCACGTGGTGCATCCTAAAGGGCACGTCGCACAAAAGAAACACAAGAAGCGAGTGGAACCCTTGGAGCACGTGGTGCATCCTGAAGGGAACATCGCGCAAAGGAAACGAACGAGGCGAGTGGCACCCTTGGAGCACGTGGTGCATCCTGAAGGGCACGTCCCATTGATGTCGATGAAGGAAACAAACCTAAATAGCCCTAAGACATTAACGCCCTAAGAAATTCTTAACCAACTTCCCTAACCCAGTGTCGCCCAATTCAGAATCTAAGTACTAAGTCTAAAACTTTTAGGGTAAAATTTTAGTCTAACCTTAAGAACAGACCCTGGAATAAAAATAACAAATTTAACAAAAACCCACCTAAGTAATAGTTGGGTCTTTAGAAAATTCTTGGGGCGATGACGAGGGTAAGATTTAAAGTAAATCTAATAGTTTTAAAATTTTACGAAGAAGAAATTAATTCCTAACTTGTGGAAGAATGACATCACCTATGTAGTATAACATAAAGAAATTTCCAAAAAAAAAAAACTAAGACCATTATCCTCTCATTATCCCCGTCTACATTATAAAACTATCTTCCATCACCTTAATTCCTCACTATTCCTCTTTTATGTTGTACATCTACATTTCCCATATACATGTTTGTCATCACTTTAATCTCTCATTAAACTATATATATATATTAATGATAAATTAAAATGATGGATGAGGATAAATTAAAATGATGAATAACATGCATGTAAATAGGAAAATAAAATAATATATATATATATATTATAAACAAATTGTCGTGTATTCCATAATCTCTAATTTATAGAATAAAGAAAAATTAATAATGGATTCTCTTTACGTTAATTTATTAGTCGCTACCACATCTACCATTAATAAAAAGTTACGAATTTACAAATAAAATGGATATATTACATGGCACATTTACCTTTTTTTTGGTTTTAAAGAAGGGATTAATTTTTTTTTTATAGGGAAACTAAGTAAAAAGGGAAACATAGACAATTAATAAGTTAAAGAAATTAATTGTGGAAAAAGGTGGGGGGGATGAGTGACACTTGTAAGACAGATAAATTGTGAGGGTTTTTCATTAAAACTTAAATTAAATATGATTTAGGATTTGAAACTCCATAAAAGAAAGGGGGAAGGGGGAAAAAGGGGGGGGAGCTATTAGGTATTGTTATGCTGCCGAAATGGGAAACTGGATCGATTTCTTGTGAGGAGTTGGGGATTTTCTCAGCTGTATTAGAGTGGTAGCTCAACCTTGGAGGCGAGCTGGGAAGCTAGGTATACCTTCCGGATTTGTGTGGCCCCTTTGTGGCTCGAGGGATTAAGGGGGAAGCAGAGTACCCCTAGCGTTTGGCTGGGAGGTACTGGTGCAGTCTCTACGGTCGACGAGCAGGAGCGACACAGAGCTCAGGTGCAGGATAGGGTCTTCAGATCATTCGCTTTCAGTTACAGGTACGCAGTGCATTGTTTAAAACAAAAGAGAAAAATGTTTGAGTTGTGTATGATTTCTTAAGATGATTGATTGATGGATTAGTTTAGGATGATTCTGTTCCCTTTGTTACTCTCTGCATTTCTGTTATTGCCACTTACTCTGC
>ML811808.1:39656-60353 GCA_009831015.1 Picea engelmannii
AAAAAAAAAAAAAAAAAAAAAAAAAAAAAAATTGCACCTGTTATCAGAGTTCTTGTCATAACGAGGAGGACGTTACAAGATCCTCATGAAAATTAGGATTAAGACCCTAGGGAAATATGAATAGTACCATCATGAATAGGTCACTAGAATTTATTATACAGATTTACCCAATTATATATTCTAGAAATATAAATATTTGGTCGACCTACCCACCAATTTCAAATATTTTGTTAAAGATCATCTTGAAGATCCTCTTGATTCCTATTCTTTGGGACAATTAAGGAATGTAATTGAGATATGCATTGTAGAACTCTGTTCTCACAAGAAGGCCACAAAGACCCTCTCCATATCCATCCCAACTCCTTGGGGGAACTATTATTTGCAAAACATATGAGATCATGCCTCATAATCCAATAAAAAGGAAAAAGGCCTCGAATCCTTCCTTGTGGAAATGACGTAAATTCCATGAAGCCAACAACTATTATAGAAGGAAGTTTCCCAAGAGAAAAAATATAGTCCATAGGCCTAGAACCAATCAATACCCTAAAACTATTCTCCAACCAACACATCCCATAAAGAATTTCAAAGGAAAATCATGACCTAAAAAGAAGTATAAGTGTTGGACATGTGGATCTCTAGGTCATACTTAAAATTTATGTCCCTCTGATAAAGGAAAAAAATGGTAGGAAATGGATTTAAATCCTATGATTTTGGTGGTCAAAAAATTCATGGGTGCCCCCATTATGGAAGCACTTCCCACTCCTTTTATGAATGCCCAAAATTGAAAGCTAAGGTTGAAAAACAAAACAACTGCCTATCAGAATATTATGAGACATTTGTTGAGGAAAAATATATTTTTGTATACACTTCAGATGAAGAGTCACAATTTCTACAAGTTATGAATCTATATGAGAAACATTGTAAAAGTTATGATACTGATCAATGTGACTATCCCCCAGCAAACACTGATAGTGGAGATAGTCTGGATAATGTTGAAGACCAAAGACAACAATTATATTGGGCATGGAAAGATGATCAAAAGAAGATATATCTTGGGTAGTCTGAAAACCCTCAGTCCTAAAAGAATGACAAAAGATAAAATTATGGTCCTAAATCAAGTTTTATCTCCTATGTTTCTGATGTGTCTAAGTCCCCTAAGTCTTCTAAGAAAAATAAGTTGACCTTTCTCAGTCAAGAATTACCTTCTCTAGAAAATAATGTCTCTCCCCTCCTCGAAGAAAAAAGACAAGCCAAAGCTAATAAAAAATTTGACCTTGAATCCCTTCACAAGGCTCATAACCAACTAGAAGCTGATGTACGAACCCTCCAAGAATAGGTCAAAGAGTTGCAGGATGTTATTTCCAAACAAGAATATGGTTGGAATAGTCTTCTTAAAACCCAAGAAGACCCCCTCACTCATGATTCTGAATCTATGCCTCCTCTTGAAGAATTCCCCACATCACCTATTGCAGAAATGGGCAATATGAGGATGTTTGTTTTTTGGATTCAAAAGGCTATTGTAAATATCATCGTCCTAGTCCATGAAGAAAGGAAAGTAATCACTGCACTTATAAAAACTAGATCATATTCATGTCTTATGGATATCAAGCAATTGAGTCCATTATATTGTAAACCTTGCAATGCCCTGGTAAAACTATGGGTAGACGAAAAAACCAAATTTAATATCAACTTCTAGTAGGAAAAGTTTGTATCGAAAAATTTATCTTTATTTGACCTTCCTCCTGGCCTTTGGTCTCCCTTTTGATTGCATCCTTGGAACTGCATTTATCTCCACTCTAAAACCTCATGGAATTATAGATTATCAAGGTAGGGAAGGACACTTCATGACCATAAAATCTAACACATATTTCCTTCCTTTTATTTCAATCTCTGAAACTTTTGTTTATGTATGGAGACTTGAGGTTTCAAAAAATCTTGTTTTACCACTGATTGAAAAGATTAGAGAAAAAATGATCCAAATGAATGCAATCAAGTCAGCTGAACACTCTTTGAAAATCGAAAACCATATTCAGACACCTAAGTGGAAAAAGCAAATTGAATATCTTTCAAAAGAATTCAAGGGAAAGGTCTGTCATGAAATCCCTAATGCCTTTTGGCATAGGAAGATGTTTCAATTTAGTCTTCCTTATAAGCATGAATTTAAATCAATTCAAAGCAGAAGTAGAAGCATGCCCATGTCCGTTGAACTTCGAAAGTTTTGCAATAAAGAAATGGAAGAACTATTAAGAAAATGTCTTATTTGGAGGTCTAAGATCCCATGGTCTTGCTCTGGATTATATGTAAATAAACACTCTAAACAAGTAAGAGGAACTCTTAGATTGGAAATTAATAATAAACCAATAAATGATGCTCTATAATGGAGAAGGTATCATATCCCAAATAAGTTGGACCTAACTAAAAGGATTGCAGGTGCAAAGATCTTTTCCAAATTTGACCTCAAATCTGTCTTCTGGAAGATCAATATTAAATATGAAGACCAATTCAAGACAAATTTGAATGTCCCTCACGACCTCTATGAATGGAAGGTAATTCCCTTTGGGATGAATAATGGTCCAAGTGAGTTCGAGAGAATAATGGAGACTGTCCTAAAACCATATATGGATTGGCTCATGGTATACATTGACGCCATATTAATTTTTTCAAAATCACTAGAATACCACTTAAAGCATCTAAGAACCTTCTTAAAAGTAATCCATGACAATGGATTTGTCCTGTCTACTGAAAATATGAAATTGTTCCAAATATATATTGAATTTTTAGGTCAATCTATTAAGCATGGAAAGATTGAAATTCATGAAAAACGTGATGCTAAGTTTTTGGCATGCATTAACCTCACTATTTCCAGCTGTGAAACTAACTTTGCCACTTGTTGATCAAATGATACCATGTTTTTCCTTCCTTATCCATTGCGTTCGTTTTTCATTCTGTTATGTAAATGATAGGTTTATTTTATGCAAACACAATTTTTGAATGTATGTTTTGTTTGAGAAAGTCTCTTTGTGTACTGTTGTAGAGGCCTTTCTTTGGCACCTTGTGGATCAGAGGATACTATGTTTCCCTTTGTTTATTTACAGTCTATAATAAAGGTACTATGTATCTCTTTTATTTTCAGAAATAAATCCTAAGACAATAGTTTTCAGAAACATAACAATTTTACTATTTGCACATGTAGTTCTATTGTTGGTGGTCAAATTTATGTCAATACTATCATTTTTTGTTTATTGGTTTATTAGGATCTGCATTTTTTGGGTGCGACTCTTTTGGGAGCACATAATTCCTTTTGTTATATCTTTCATTTGGTACCAGAGCATTGGTTGATTACAACGGTTTTTCTAAGGAGAAATGGCCTAGAATTCTAACTTTGTACAGTACCAGATTCCTCTTTTTGGTGGGAAAAACTATGAGTATTGGTGTGTGAAGATGAGAACTTTGCTCATGTTACAATATTTATGGGTTAATGTTTCTGTAGGATACCCAAAGCCAACTGATCAAGCTACCTACAATTCTCTCTCTGTTGATCAAAAGGCAGATTTGAAGGAGAACATGAAAAAGGATGCCAAAGCTTTGTTCATCCTTCAAATTGGAGTTGACATCACATTTTTTCCTAATATTATAGAATGTAGTAAGTCCCATGATTCTTGGGAAACCTTGGAGAAGGCATGCAAGGGATATGTAAAGGTAAAAGTTTTCAAGCTCCAAATGTTGAGAAGAGATTTTGAATCTCTTTCTATGAAATACAACGAAAGACTTGAATCTTTTATTACTAGACTTAAAAATATTGTGAATCTTATTCATGATCATGGTGAATCTCTTGAAGATAGGAGGATTATTGAAAAAGTTTTGAGAAGTCTTCCTAAAACAATTGATCCAGTCACTATTGCTATAGAGGAGTCAAGGGATTTATCACAACTAACTCTTGTTGACTTGTTTGGAAGCCTTCAAGTACATGGAGACATGTTGAAAAAAAATGAGGAACCTCTAGATCAAGCTTTCCAAAGAAATTTCAAGGTTGATGACAAGAAAAAACAATCTTCTACTACCATGAATGATACTTCTACTTTTTCTTCATCATGAAATAGAGGAGGTAGAGGTCGTGGAAGAGCCCAAGGAAGAGGATGTTGTGGTAGAGGAAGAAGAAACAACCTTGGGAGAGGTAACTTTCATTGCAGCTATTGTAATAAATATGCTCACCTTGAAAGCTATCATTTTAAGAAGAAAAGAGACACTTCTCAAGAAAATTTTAGTAAAGACAAAGTTTAGAACTCACAAAATTTGTTTCTCACATGTAATAGTTTTGAGGCCAAAGATGATTTTGTATGGTATTTAGATAGTGGCTGCTCAAATCACATGTCTCGAAATAAAAATCTGTTTGTAAAGTTGGATGAAAGTGTGAAGGGAAAAGTAAACTTTGGCAATGATAATGAGGCAGAAGTAAAGGGAAAAGGTACCCTTTCCATAAAAGTAAAAAATTGAAGTATTATGTATATACATGATACTTTGATTGTTCCAAGTTTAAAGCATAACTTGATTAGAATAGGGAAATTAAATTCTAAAAACTACATGATTGTTTTTGAAGGAAAGTTGTGTAATATTTTTAACAACAAAGGCCTTGTTTCCAAAGTTCCTATGAAAGATAATAGGATGTTTTTGTTAAGGATGGAACCAAAATTAGCTTTCTTGAAGTCCTCGTTTAATGAGTCTTGGTTATGGCACAAAAGGCTTGGGCACCTTAATTTTGGATCTCTTTCTTTCATGCAAAAGAATAATTTTGTAAAAGGTTTTTCTTCATTCATAGAACCAGATAATAAGATATGTGAAGGTTGTGCAGTAGGGAAGCAACATAGAGACATATTTCCCCAACATCATTTTAGAGAAAGTGAACCTTTGTCCTTAGTACATGCAATATTTGTGGCCCCATGCATACCTTATCTCTTGGAAAGAATATGTATTTTCTTCTCTTTGTAGATGATTTTTCAAGGATGTCTTGGGTCTATTTCTTAAGTGAGAAGTCTCAATATTTTAGTTACTTTCAAAAATTTAAAGCACTTGTTGGGAAGCAGTCAGGATACTATTTGAAAGTCTTGAGAACTGATCGAGGTGGAGAATTCACCTCTGATGAATTAAAATAATTTTGAAATTTACATGGAATCAAGAAGGAGTTAACTACTATATATACTTCTCAACAAAATGGAGTAGCAGAGAGAAAAAACAAAACAATTGTAGAGATGGCTAGATGTATGTTAAAAGAAAAGACTTTGTTAATGTATTAGTCAGATGCAATCCATACAACTGCATATATCCTCAACAAAAATCCTACAAAGATGGTAATAAATTACACTCCTTATGAAGCTTGGTTTTGTAGAAAACCAACTATTTCTCATTCGAAAATTTTTGGGTCTGCATGCTTTGTTCACATTCTTGCACAACAAAGACATAAATTAGATGGAAAATCAGTGAAATGTATTTTCATTGGATATTCAGAAGAAATCAAGGCTTATAGGTGTTTTGACCCACTTACTAATAAACTTTATGTTATTAGATATGTGATCTTTGATGAAGGGGGATTTTATCACAAGAATGAAGGAGAAGATAAAGAGCTTACCCCACATATTGAAAATTTGATTTTTGATAACAATGATCAATCTTTGTAGCCCTCTGTTGTAAGAAATGCAGGCTCACCTTCAAGGATTTCTCCATCAAATTCATCTTCATCTTCTCCATCAACTGGATCTCAAGTTGATACTCAAACAAAAACTCCATCTAGTCCTCCTAGAAAAACAAGTTTGAAAGAGATATATGAGACATCTAGGTATGTTGGTGACAATTTTTCTCTTTTTTCTTCTTCCCATATTGAACCTTTTAATTTTAAATAAGCTTCCACTAATGAACCATGAGTGCAAGCCATGGAAGATGAGATGTCATAGATAGAAAAAAATGATACATGGGAGCTTGTTTATCTTCCTTATGGGAAATCCACTATTGGTGTAAAGTGGATTTACAAGCTAAAATTTAATATGGATGGAAGTATTTCAAAGTATAAGGATATGTGCAAAAAGAATGAATTGACTATGAGGAAACGTTTTCTCCTATAGCAAGACTTGAAATGGTAAGAACTTTTCTTTCCATTGCATCTCAATTAAAGTTGACAGATTATGAGATGGATGTCAAATATGCTTTCTTAAATGGATATTTGAAGGAAGAAGTTTATGTTGAACAACCTCAAGGTTTCATTGTTAAAGGTAAATAAGATAAGGTTTATAGGATTAAAAAGGCTCTTTATGGTGTTAAACAAGCCCCTAGAGCTTGGTACTCTAGAATTGATAACTATCTTCATGATCATGGATTTGATAAATGTCCTTCTGAAAGTATCTTGTATAAAAGGGTTGTGGGATCAGATTTCATCACTGTTTTCTTATATGTAGATGACTTAATTTTTATGAGAACCTCTCCCTCACTTGTGAAGGAATTCAAAGAGACAATGAAATTTGAATTTGAGATGTATGATTTAGGAGAAATGCAATATTTTTTGGGTATGAAAATCAAACAAACAACTGCAGGTATATCCATTAGTCAATCCAAATATGTTGAAGACTTGTTGAATAGGTTTAACATGCAAGGTTGTAAACCTATGAGTACTCCCTTGGTTGTTGGGAGTAAACTGATGAAGGAAGATGAAACTCCACTTTGTAATGCCACTCTTTATAGACCTTTGACTATGAGTCTTATGTATCTGATGACCACTAGAACAGACATCATGTTTGTTCTAAGTTTGGTTGCTAGGTTCATGCATCAACCTCATGAGACTCATTGGTGGACAACCAAAAGAATTATCAGATATGTAAGTGGTACAAAATCTTTTGTATTGTTTTATAGTGCTACTAATGATTTCAATGTTGTAGCATACACAGATGCAGATTGGGCAGGTTGCTTAGATGATCGAAAGAGAACTTCTGTATATAATTTTCTCTTTGGATGGAATCTTTTTTCTTAGAGAAACAAAAAACAACCCATTGTTGCTCTATCCACAGCTGAAGTAGAGTATATTGTAGTGTCATCAACATGTACACAAGTCATCTGGATGGAAAGACTGTTTGAAGAATTGGGAATGAAAGTCAATAAGCCAATCAAATTTTATTGTGACAATCAAAGCACTATCTCCATGAAAAAGAATCTTGTATATCACAACAGGAGCAAACATATTGACATTTGACATCACTTCATTAGAGAGCTTGTCCAACAAGAATTTATCTTTTTTTGAATTTTGTAAATCTAAATATCAGCTTGCCAACATTTTTACTAAGCCTCTTCTAAAGGATCGATTAGAGAAACTCACATCACTGTTGGGAATCCAAAAACTTGACATCAAGGGGGAGACTGAAAAACATGATGCTAATTTTTCGGCATGCATTAACCTCACTATTTCCAACTATGAAACTAACTCTGCCACTTGTAAATCAACCGCTGCAACTTTTTCCCTTCCTTATCCGCTGTGTTGGGTTTTCAGTTTGTTATTTAAATGATAGGTCTATTTTCTGCAAACAAAGTTTTTGAATGTATGTTTTCTTTGAGAAATTCTCTCTATGTACTGTTGTAGAGGCCTTTCTTTGGCACCTTTAGGATCAAAGGATGCTCTATTTCCCTTTGTTTATTTACATGTTGTAACAGAGGTACTCTGTATCTCTTTTATTTTCATAAATAAAGCATAAGAGAATAATTTTTAGAAACGGAGCAATTTTACTATTTGCACCTATAGTTCTATTGTTGGTGGTCAAATTTATGTCAATACTATCAGTTTTTATTTACTAGTTTATTAGGATCTGCATTTTTTGGGTGTGACTCTTTTGTGGGAACATAATTCCTTTTTTCAGATTTCAATTGAGTCCCATGCTATAGAATTTGCAGACAAATTCCCTGATTTTATTGATGACAAAAAAGAATTGCAAATATTTTTAGACTATTTGAATTATGTTTCTACATTCTACAAGCATTATGCTCATGACAGAAAGTTGCTCAATAAAATATTGGGAAATAATCCTTCTCCTTGGACCCATGCCCATACTCAAGTCGCTCAATGAATTAAAGTAAAGGTAAAAGATCTCCAAATACTATATCTAATTGATGATGACTTACCCAATTTTATCAAGACTGATTCATGTAAAGAAAGATGGGGAGGGGATCTTAAACAATGTAGAAATTATTGTAAAAAAGAAGATGAGGAAATAGTTTGGTTTGCACTTGGGCTCTTGAACCTAGAAGAAAGAAATTACCACACTATTGATAAAGAAATCTAGGTTTATCTGAATTGCATTAAAAAATTTGAATTACATCTCATGAACACACAATTTCTCATTAGAATAGACTCTCAGGCTCTAGTGTTTGTACTACAAAACCCAATGAAGAACTCCATTGTAAAAGAATTTTTTTCTAGGTGGAAAGCATCCTTTAGTTGTTATGATTATAATATCTAAAATATTAATGGAACTGAGAATTGTGTTGCATATTTTTAACCAGAGAATATTTGAAAAGGAAACAATGAATATATATGACAAAATCTTCTTAAGAGCAGACATGTATGATGATTATAACAAAGTGGAGGTAGAATCAGGAAGAACTTCTAGATGTTCCTGATAGTATGAGTTGGAATCAGTATCAAGCAAATTGGATACCATATTGGAAACTAAGAAGAACTCAAATCATAGATACACATCTTCATACATCATCTACACTTATTCGAGTGGTCCCAGAAGTTAGAAGTTAGATTCAACCTGCTCAGTCGATTTTTTAGCTTGCCTAGTTCTCTACGCAACCATTCCACGAGAAAGAGGAAAGCGCGAACAAGGGTCGGCCTACTATAGAAGGTTTGGTTGACACAACTGCCCAGGGCCTTCCTCTTGATCTCTCATGCCAGGAAGGGACCATCTAGGCTTTTCGGGGAAGCACTGGTATGCGCAGTCTCCTTCAAAGCCTTGGCCTCACTACGGCCCGGGACATGCCTCTCGAGATCTCATTCCAGATCAGGACCATACGGGTTCCTCTAGGAAAAATTGGTTCGCACAGGCTCAACAGGAGCCTCGTCCTCCCAGCACTGAGAGTCTCCAAGGTGGATGCCTAGTGGAAGAATAATTACCGCCCAATTGGGTGGAATTAGTTCCTTTCCTACCTTCAACCTCTCTAGAGGACCAGCCCATCGCCTACATCACCAGTCCATTTCAGGATTCAATTGCGATGGGTTTCATAGTGGAAGAAGAAGCCTTATCTCTAGAGGACCACTCAGGGCACAACTCTGTTGCCTCCATGGTAGAAGACCCCATCATAGACTCTATTGTTTCCTATGACTCCGTTGATTCCACTATGGAAGAAAAATAGGCTCAAGAGGGCCATAATCACCCAACTCTAGACTCCTACAAACTCATGGAAGACCACATGGTCTTAATGATTGAGATGAGAAGGGACCTGGTTGAGCATTAGCATCGCTAGAGTTTCTTCAGCAAACGGATGGATGCCCTATATGATTCCCTATCAAGAAATCTTGTGAATATTTGCTGCTTGACTTGCTTCTATCCCTTCACCTTCAGACTCCATTAAGATGGACGCCCGGGCTCATCCCATTCCTAGCATTCTCACAGGTTTTTTTTTCTCTAGTTTGATGGATAAATTTTTACGAATTTTTACTACATTAGTCTCTGGTTCAGATCCAATAGGTCCAGGTATGATAGGCGATTGGGGCACTTAGTCCACCGCATATTCTAGTTTCCATGATAGTGGCAGAATAGGTGGCAAGTTCCTTTGTTTGTATGTCGACAATTTTTGCTTTTTCTTTAAGTTTTGGAATTTTGAACATTTCTCACATCCATGCACTCTGGTTTCCACCACGGTGGTAGAACAACTGGCATGCTATCATGTATATTCAGACACTCAAGTTTTCTGCTAAGGCAAGGTAATATATATTTTTATTTACAAAAAAAAGTATTGAAGTTTGAAAAAATATAATAATACATAACATTAATAAAATATTTACATTGATAAAGTATTAATAATGCATGAATAAAATAAAAAAACATTTATAATACCTTATAGGATAAACACATTAATGTATTTATAATAGATTAATGTATTATTTAAATGATACATTAATGATATATAAATGAATGCATAAAATAATAAATACATTAATGTG
This sequence comes from Picea engelmannii, assembly GCA_009831015.1. Lineage (NCBI taxonomy): Eukaryota > Viridiplantae > Streptophyta > Pinopsida > Pinales > Pinaceae > Picea > Picea engelmannii. Next base: position 49,855 of record ML811808.1, read on the forward strand.
TTAAGTATTAAATGTATAAAAAAATTAAAACATTAATGTAATTTATAAATTAAAGTATAAAAAAAAATTATACATTGGTCATTAAAATCAAAATTTGTGTTAATTAATTAATACAATTCTAAAGTAAGTATAAATTATTAAAATATTAAAGGATTATTAATAAATACATCTATAAAGAATAATAAAATATTAAAGTGTTATTAATAAAGTGTCCAAAAAATATAATAATAGATACCTAATAGTATAATAATGTATATACCTAAAAAGTAACCTTTTTCCAATAGAAAATTCGCTCATAATTATATTAGATTATAATTTTTTTTACATTTTCATAGGATCCTTGATCACAAGTTGGTACTTTACGATCCATAAGGATACATTCTGTCACAATATATGTCCCCTACATCATATAAAAACTATCCAAACAAGACCCTCTTACACTAGCACATAGCATATGCATATAATATTATGAAGTTCATCTCTTAAAAAATATCAAAAATACATACAAAGCACCACTCAATAAATCTAAGCCGACTCACAACTATGGAGGAACTTAAAATAGATCTATATGATTTGAAGGGCCTGCTAACTCTCCTTCCCAAGTGAAATATGATAATCTTCCTTTCAGTTCCAATAGGGCATGCATTGATAATCGATATGCCTCGTTATTGAATTCCCTTTAGATATGATGAAAGACGATACCTTGAAATGTTGTATACAACTCCAATGTTCTCTTCTTCCATCCTTCAATAAAAGTGGACTGTAGATTTACTTTATGGTTTATCCAGTCAATAAACACTTTGGAGTCCCCCATAACTTGAATGTTTTGAATATTCAAGTATTTTTGTAATGTGAGTGAGGCCCGACCTCCAATAAGCTAAAATTTAGTATTAGTACCTTCCCCGCAGTTGACAAACCACCTATAAACAGTTGAATATGGGAATTTTAAGACACCCCTTGCTCCACAATTCAAACCATCTATTGTAGTTTCCCCATCAAAACAGGCAATAGAAAAATCATCAATCTAAGTGATCGACCTATGTCTTATGTTCAACACTTTTTGTGTATGAGGAATTTTGGTGAGCGGGCCAAGTATCTTGTATACTACAGCCCAGGTCAAAGGTGCTTTCTCATCAAATATCACTTTGTTCCTTTCAATCCACATATTCCAACATGTAATTTCCGCTAGCCTATTTGAAACAAAATTTTTTGAAGTCCAGGAGTCTATGCAATCTATAAGTGAAGCTCCCGCCCAAGCACTTGGTATTTGTAGACTATGAGAAATCCTGGACCAAATAGTTTTGGAAAAGGTGCGGTGAATAAAAAGGTGGTTAATGTCTTTAGTATTTTGCTTACAGAGTATGCAAATACCTGGGCCGTCCCAACCTTTTTTTATTTAAAACATCCCAGCTAAGGATCATGTTTTCTGCGGCCAACCATAATTATTTTTTTATCTTTAGTTGTAAATTCCATTTCCATAATCTAACTCTCCATCCATGCCAAATTGGGAAATTCTAAGTGGATATAATGGCCACATAAATGTTTCTAACAATGATGTTCCTAGATGAATCGCCTCCGGTCCATAGAAGTGTGTCATTGGTGTCATGGAGAGAGATCCCGACCCCTTTAAGCTCTGATGTATAATTATCCCAAACTGTAGCAAGATCCCTGGTTAATCCCAATTTCTCACAACTCGTTTATACCTCTTATTGTGTAATTGGATCTTGGGCTTATATGGATTGAGCTAGCATAGTAATTCGTTTTTGATTTAAAATATATAGTATCTCCGCGGGGAGGAATTATTTGTCATCGATGCCAAGGATTCAGTCTCTTCCAATGGAAATGAGATGACCAGATCCTGGCCGCTAAGCCAACCAATGAGTAATAACATGTACAGAATGAGTAAGGCTCGTCCATATCCTGGAAGAAGAGTATATTTTGTGAGAGGGCATCCTAAAGTAGCTTATAACTGTAATGTTGGTAAATTATTTGTCCATTACTACTTTATGCTAGATACCGCCCTGCGTTAAGACCCTCCAAAGAGTATTTACAATCAAATCCGTATTGAAGTGCACAAGGTTCCAGAACCCCCAGCCTCCATTCTTCTTTGGTATAGATAAAGTCTCCCATATGCAAAGATGATATTGTTGTGAATCTTTATGGCCGCTCCATAGAAATTGAAACATCAATTTTCTAATCTTGTTTAATACAAATCATGGGATTGCTTCCATTGACATCTAATAAATAGGTTGGCCTTCCAGTAGTTTTGAAAAGTATGTATCTACCTCCCATCAATAGCCACCTGTTACACCATAAACCTATTTTCTTGGTTAATTTGTCCACTAGCCAATCCTAATCATCTGCCTTATGTGTCCATGTCTTTAGAAAGTAACCCAAATACTTGAAGTCGATCGAGAGATCACTAAAAGTATATGGAAGGATTGTTTTGAAGGGGGGCAATTCAAACTCTGTGAGACCTTCAAAATGTACAATTGTCTTTGTTTGATTAACTGAAAGACCAGAGGCTTTACAGAATAATCTGATAATTTTTTCAATTTCTTCCCATTCTTGTAAACTTTCCTTTGTAATAATGAGTACATCATCCATGAACAATAGATGAAGAATATTTAACAATCTGGAGACTTTTATACCTGATAGCTTGCCTTCACCAATGCTAGATTTCAATAATAAACTGAGGCCTTCCATCACCAATGATAATGGACAACCTTGGTGTACTCCCCTATCATGTTTGAAGAAATGTGTGGCCTCACCATTTAGTAATACTGGACTCTTATACTTTTTAAAATGAAATAGAACAAATTTTAGCTCCTCCAATGTAACAAGATTGTACAATGAACAAGACTCGTCATCATTTAGTATCTGAGGAAAGAGTTCATTAATATTGATTTGTTCAATAGTCTTAGGTGTGAGCTGGTCCTTGTAGAATTTTTTTAAGTATCGGACCACAACTTCCTTTAATGCTCCCTGTTCAAAAATATTTACTCATGTGCTATCAGTGATCTCCCAGGCATGTTTCTGAACTCTGTTGTGCATAGAAAATTTGTGAAAATACTTAGTATTATTATCCCCTCTAGCCATCCAAATAGCCTTGTGCAGTCTCCACTATTCTTGAATCCATTTTAATATACTATTCCTTTCTAATTCCATCTGCCGAAGGGATAACTCTGTTTCATGATTTGTAGGATCACCTGCCAATAGAGTAATCAAATCCTTTATGTCTGATTCGAGAGTCAACAACTTAGCATTGCTTCTGACTAATTTCTCTTTATACCAAAATTTTGTTTGCGATTTTAATACTTTTAATTTCCATACTATCCTGTGTTGTTTTCCACCTTTAGAAAGGAAAGCTGGGTCTTTCCAAATCTTATAGACTAAGTCCACAAAATCTTGTTCCTTCAGCCATTGTGCATTAACTTTGAAAGGATAGGCCTTATAGAGAGGAGGTAAATCCAATTGTAATAAAACTGGCGCATGATCAAAGATAAAGGGAAGTTCAAACTAGGATCTATAAAGGCCAACAGTTGATAAGAAACCTTTAGAAACAAGAAATCTATCTAATCTCCTTGCAATCACCTCCTGACCAAAACACTCGTTCCTCCAGGTAGGAACCAACTTCGTCGGCTTGATTTCTATCAAAATTTTGGATGAAAATAGTTCTATGTAATAATGTTATGTATTCCCATACCCGAAAGTTCCTTCCCAGACCTTATCCAAAGATAAAACAATATTTAGGTCCTGAGCAATGATTAAATTCTTAATAGACAAGATACCACTTTCTTCCATTGACTTCTAGAATTGTTTTCAATCCGATAACGGGCCATATATTTTAAGCATTGCTAACTCCTGGTTATTTATATTACACCTCCTTGTTAACATAATACCATCAATAGTAAGATAAGGTACCAACTCATATATATTAGGATCCCAAGAGACTAACAATCCCCTGGAAGTACCCACATAATTAACTGCACACGAAACCCTGGAAGGACGCAAGCGGTGCATAAGAACAAGTAACCTAAAAAGTAACCTAATGTATAAGACAAAGTTAAACAACATGGAAGACAAGAGCCTTCCTAAAATTGCTTCAAAATCGAGTCATAACCTCCATCGACTCAAACCAGGATGGCATAAAGATGCCTAGTCTTGGCTAAACTATTGGGGAATCATGGAAGACACCATTTTTCAGAATAAAGACACTATTAAATAAAACTTCAAATCAAAATTTAAGAAGAAAATGTGGTGTGATAAAGAATTAGAGGAAAAAAGAAAATTAAGGTATTGTAAGGATGTAATCAACCCTAATCTAGAAGATCAAAATTGTCTATCTTTTTTTCCAAGTGTAAAGAAAAAAATAAGCATTGTTAAGATAATAACAAATTATCATGAACTCCATAGTGAAATTGGCATTGGTCAATTCTTAAAATGCCATGGGATGAAAGAGTGTGTCACCTTTGTGACACTAACAAGGTTGAAGGTAGAAAAAAATAAACATTGTTAAGATAATAACAAATTATCATGAACTCCATAGTGAAATTGGCATTGGTCAATTCTTAAAATGCCATGGGATGAAAGAGTGTGTCACCTTTGTGACACTAACAAGGTTGAAGGTAAAAAGCACTTTCTCTTAGATTGTCCAACTTATACCCATATTAGATCTCATTTTCAAAATATTTGTATAATACATTATAAGATAAGCACATTATTAATGTATTATTTAAATAATATATTAATCATATATAAATGAATATATAAAATAAAAAATACAATAATGTGTCACTACCAACCTTCCTAACCTCCTAACTCAACAAAAGTATGGTGATCTTGGAAAGCTTATCTTAATGTTTTTTGAGCACACAGAAATAAAATTCTGAAGAATCCCAAGTAATCACTTACCCTCTTAAGGTCTGAGTGGATGATGATGATCATCATCATCATCATCATCATCATCATCATCATCATCATCATCATCATCTTTTAAAAATTATCACAATAATACATTAAAATAATAAAGTATTAACAATACATGAATAAAGCAAAAATATACCTATAATACATTATAAGATAAGCACATTATTAATGTATTATTTAAATAACATATTAATCATATATAAATGAATACATAAAAATGTGTTAAGTAGTATTAAATATATTAAATAAATATATTAATGTTTTCAAGTATTAAATGTATTAATAATAATTTAATTATTAGTTATTAATTGATTATTAATATTAAATATAAATTAAATATAAATTATGTATAAATTATAAATTAATTTAGTAGAAATAAAAGAGTAAATAACAAAGTATATTAATAAAATAAATAATAATAATAATAATAATAAAGTATTACATGTAATAATAAGAAAGTAATAAAAAAATAAAGACATTACTAAAATAATACATTAATAATGCAAAAATATATAAATGAAGTAAGAATATATTAATAATCTATAAATGCATTGATGTATTATTACATAAATGTAGAAATTTATTAATATATTAATTTATTAATATTTTAATCTAATGTAAAAATTAAATATCAATATATTAATGTATAATGCAATGTATTAATGTAACATGTAATTTAATAAATATTTTAATAGTGGAATATAATGATTAATTTATAATACATTATAGCATAAACACATTAATGTATTTACAATAAAGTAAATAATAATAATAATAATAATAATAATAAAATATTATGTAATAATAAGAAAGCAATAACAAAGTAAATGTATTACTAAATAATAAAAATACAATAATACATAACATTAATAAAGTATTAATAATACTCAAAGGGGTTGGATCCAATGGTGGAAAGTGAGGAGTTTTTCACTGTTGGGAAAGGTTCAATTCTCGTGAGGGCTTTACCTGGAGCCATGGAGACAACTTGAGGTAGTGGTCGAACATATGGTTGCACCCAGAGATACCATATTAAATGGTATCATGACCCATGCACTCATAAGTGGATCAAATCCCAGCCCCATGTCCTTCATTTTATAAGCCCAAAGGGGTTGGAACCAATGGTGGAAAGCGAGGAGTTTGTCATCGTTGGGCAAGGTTCAATTCTCGTGAGGGATTTACTTGGATCCATGGGGACACCTTGAGGTAGTGGTCGAATGTGTGGTTGCACCCAGAGATACCATATTAAATGGTATTCTGACCCGTGCAAACATAATTGGATCAAATCCCACCCCTATCTCCTTCAAACTTTTAGGTCCCCGAGGTATAGGATAGTCGGTGACGGAGTGTGTTGTTAAGCCACTCTATGTTGTTAAAGTCACCGGTTCGAAACCCATGGGGACAAAAAATCCAACCATGTTAAGGGTTGGTGTGGCTCATTCCGAGTGCGATCCAATCAAATCCCACCCCCATGTCCTTCATTTTATATGCCCAAAGGGGTTGGATCCAATCGTGGAAAGCGATGAGTTTTTCATCGTTGGACAAGGTTCAATTCTCATGAAGGATTTACTTGAAGCCATGGGTACACCTTGAGGTAGTGGTCGAATGTGTGGTTGCACCCAGAGATACCATATTAAATGGTATTGTGACCAATGCACACATAAGTGGATCAAAGCCCACCCCTATGTCCTTCAAATTTTTAGGTCCCCGAGGTGTAGGACAGTCAGTGACGGAGTGTGTTGTTAAGCCACTCTGTGTTGTTAAAGTCACTGGTTCGAAACCTGCGGGGACAAAAAATCCAACCATGTTAAGGGTTGGTGTGGCTCATGCTGGGTGCAATCCCCGGGTGATTTTGATGGCTTAGATGCCCCCGAGTCGCGATTTCTCAAGCCACAGGTTAATCCCACAGCTAATAAATCCAGACAAATTAACAAACAAAAATAAAATAAAATATTAATAATGCATGAATAAAGTAAAAAACATTTATAATACACTATTAATAATTCATGAATAAAATAAAAAATATTTATAATACATTATAGAATAAACACATTAATGTACTTATAATAATTCATGAATAAAGTAAAAAAATATTTATAATACATTATAGCATAAACACATTAATGTACTTATAACAGATTAATGTATTATTTAAATAATACATTAATGATATATAAATGAATGTATACAATACTTTATACATTAATCTATTAACTATTAAATGTATGAAATTATTAAAAGATTAATGCAATTTATAAATAAAAGTATTAAAACATTAATATTTTATGTAATGTATTATTGTTTTAATTAATTAACAAAAATACATTTATATATTAATAATTAATATATTTGTCAATTAAATAATACAAATTTAAGGTATGTATAAATTAATAAAATATTAAAGTATTATTAATAAATACATTTATAAACACCTAGATGGGGTGCCACTTGGCGCGATGAGGAGGATAGTTGGATCAGATCGATAGGGAAAGTTATTATCCCAGGCCATCACCCCCTGTGCATTAACTTCTCATGGCTCACACCATATAGATAGTTAATTTAGTGCGCTTGGCTGAGCTCTTGGATGAGCAAACCAACCAAGCATATGGTACCAAGCATTTGCAGAAGTCCCATCAGCCTTCAATGGCTATGGGAGGTGTCTTTTCGGACCTTCATGGCATCAATAATAGCCCTGGAATTCATTTCAATTCATTTTTCACCTAGTTCTCTCCTCCCACATAGCACTTCGTCTCTCATGGATTTTTGGGCATCTCCTCTCTCACCCTGTGCGTCCTCCTGGCCTCAATTCACCCCCAGCGAACCAGAAACATCCTTCCCACTTTGATCTTCTTAGGCTCATCCATTCCTTTCCATTGCATCCAACATCCCCCCACTACATCCTTTCAATCCTTCCATCCCCTTGTCCCTCCTACCATGCCCCGAGAGTGCGGGAAGCCCAAGAGGGGCTCTAGGAAAACAAGCGCCCTATCTCAGGATACCAAGCTCATTGCCTCCCAACGAGCTCTGATTGCTCACTTCGGTCATCCCCACCAGTCCACCCTGAGCACTCAGACAACCTTGCTCAAGCCCCCTAGGTCGCACAAGATGAAAATGGAGACAACGTCCTCCACGACGCAGTCTCCACGTCGCCCCCTATGCCTCTGCATCATAGCCACAACATCATGAAAGAAGAGGTGCCACCTCTGCCTTTGCACCTCAGCCTAAACACTTTGAAAGAGGAGGCACCACCTTCAGCTTCGCATATCATCCCAAGCACAGTGAAAGCGAAAACACCACCCTTGGGGGTGTGCCTCCCCACCGCCACCAACCTTCCAGCACCCCCAGTTCTCAAGCTGGGAGAGCCATACTACGATGACAGGAGATGTCAAGTGGAGGAGGAGATCCCTCCAAGTTGGAAACTGACAGGTGTAGGAAAGGAAACAACTGCAGTGGGAGGTGATGAGACGGGAAAGGGAGAAGCAGCTTCACACTTTTCCAACCATCTGGCAGAGGAGCATCTTGATCTCCTCTTCGACATCCGACAACAGCAGGACGACAAGGTCCATGGTCAAGGTTGCATCAATCAATGACTAGACATGCTACTTGAGGCACTCATGGATGCTCCAGCGTAGGCCTGATGCCCAACATGCAAACAAATATTCACCCTAGCATACACCATTCATGGACATCCAGGTTCTCCCATGGAATGAAGCAGCTCACCCCAGGTTACAATGTTTTGTTAATTTCAGTCAGAGCATTGGTGGTCTAATATACCAAGACGATAAGCTAGATTTTAACCATTTTGTTTGTATAATTCTCTCAGTAATGGTGGCTCTGAATAAGGCCAACCTTAGATTAGGAAGGAAAAATTGGGTTCCTGCAAACACCTGCAATTCTCGGTACGATTTTTGTATAATCTCTTCCAGTCATGGCAGCATAAAAAATCTTTGAAGCCACCTGTTCTGGTTTCCCTCCTATGGTGGAACAAGTGGCTGCCAAGTGTCACATAATTGTAGACATATGATATAATATAAGGTTCTTCTTTTATTTACAAAAGAAAAAATACATCTATAAATCATTTATATATTAAAAAAGGTTTAAAGTGTTTCAAAAATGCAATAAGACATTAGAGTAATAAATGTGTTAGTGAATCTATAAAGCATCTATATATTAATAAAGTTTTAAAGTTTCAAAAACATAAAAAAAATTATTAAAATAATAAAGTATTAATAATAAATGAAAAAATAAAATTACATTTATAATATATTATAGGATAAATACATTATATGATAAACACATGTAATTATAATAGATTAATGTATGATTTAAATAATACATAAATCATATATAAAATAATAAATACATAATACATTAATGTGTTAAAGTATTTCTCAAATGGGGTGCCACGTAGTGGAAGGAGGCCACTCAACCCTCCCATTATTTAACGCATAAATATGGATAGTCATCATCCCTCACCTTAGTATTGAATGGAGGGCGACCTTAATTACTTGCAGAGGGTTTGTGGTCAGTCCTGAAACTAGTCAAAATCAGGTGTTTCGGGTAAAAACGTCATAAATTCTTCATAACAGATCCAAATTCAGTGAGACCAAATGTGTTGGTTAGGGTACAGTCTGTCATATGATGTGTAACAGTTTCAGATCATTTCATCAAATATTTTGTGCGGGGCACTCTCTACAAGGTCGCTCTCTAGAATAAGCCAGAATTCAGCAAGGTATGTCATTTTTGCTATAACTCCTTTTCTGAGAGGTTCCAAGTACTTCCACTTGGAGGAATTGCATAAAACACACTAAAGAACATTGTGTATCAATTTTAGATATTTATACATTACAGGTTCAAAGTTATTATTAACTCAAGTTAGGGTTGTTGACTAATCCAAAACTAGGCATGTGAGACTAAAGAAAAGTTTGATGAAAATGCTAGTCTCTTGCTGTTAAAGTTAAGGAAGGTTTGCAGGAATGTGATCAGATACACCAGGTCTATTACAGATATACAAATGATTTTGATGATGAAATTGATGAGGGCTTTTGGTTGAGGTACATGTTGAGTACATGGTTGAGACAGTAGTTGATGAGTTGGCACATACATGGGGTGTACAGTTGATGATGTTGGTACATATTGACGAGTCATAGTTGATGAGTAGTTGACACATGATTGATACATACTTGGTACATGGTTGGATGCACTTGTTTATGGTACAGGTTGATTACAGGTTGAGTTACAGGTTGATGCATGGTTCAGACTTATTGGTATAGGTTTATAGCAGTATATCTCACAGTGATAGTGTGACAGTGGTTCCATCATTCTACTTCTACTTTAGGGTGGCAGGACGGGGCAAGGAAAGGTGGTTGTAGCCACCTTCCGGTTGTAGCCGGAGGACATTGGGGGTTGTAGCCTCCTTTTAGTTGTAGCCAAAGATTTGGGGAGTTGGAGCTTCCCTCAGGTTGTAGCCTGAGAAACTAGGAGGTTGGAACCTCCTTCCAGTTGTAGCTGGAAAACAAAGGAAGTTGGTGCTTCTAATGAATGTAATTCTTTAAGACATATAAGAAAAAACA
>ML811808.1:66189-89809 GCA_009831015.1 Picea engelmannii
ACCCAACCCTAAAATAAGGAAAGTGGGGCCAAGTGACCTAGAATATGTTTTTAAGGAAGCTACTTGGAGAGTATAAATAAGAGGCAAGGCTCTCTCATTTGAATCAAACTTGAGCATATTGAATATATATAGGTGTATGAGGTCTAAAAATGATATCTAAGCGGAAATTCTGAGGAAAGTGAAGAAAAGAAGGCCGAAATGCAAGGAAGGATAAATTCTTTTGATGGTGCTTTCTAAGGTATGTTATTTTCAGGTAATCTCACCATTTTCGTTATAAATTTTTTTCTATAATGATTCAGATCCTTAAATTGCTATGAAAGTGAGAAAATATATCCAAGTATCTGTGGCTCAAAATTCAGCTTGTGGGTCGTTGTATTTTGGGAGTTACACTCTGTGGCAAATAGGGTTTGTGGTCAGTCCTGAAACTAGTCAAAATCAAGTGTTTCGGGTAAAAACGTCATAAATTATTCATAACAGATCCAAATTCATTGAGACAAAATGTTTTGGTTAGGGTAAAATGTGTAGTATGTTGTGTAAAATTTTCAGATCATTTCATCAAATATTTTGTGCGGGGCACTCTCTACAAGGTCTCTCTCTAGAATAAGCCAGAATTCGGCAAGGTATGTCATTTTTGCTATAAATCCTTTTCTCAGAGGTTACAAGTAGTGCCACTTGGAGGAATTGCATAAAACACACTGAAGAACATTGTATATCAGTTTCATATCTTTATACATTACAGGTTCAAAGTTATGATTACTTCAAGTTAGGGTTGTTGACTAATCCAAAACTAGGCATGTGAGACTAAAGAAAAGTTTGATGAAAATGCTAGTCTCTTGCTGTTAAAGTTAAGGAAGGTTTGCAGGAATGTGATAAGATACACCAGGTCTATTATAGAGCTACAAATCAGATTTTTATGATGAAATTGATGAGGTATTTTTGTTGAGGTACATGTTGAGTACATGGTTGAGACAGTAGTTGATGAGTTGGCACATACATGAGGTGTATAGTTGATGATGTTGGTACATATTGACGAGTCAGAGTTGATGAGTAGTTGACACATGATTGGTACATACTTGGTACATGGTTGGATGCACTTGTTTATGGTATAGGTTGAGGTACAGGTTGATGCATGGTTTAGACTTATTGGTACAAGTTTACAGCAATATATCTCACAGTGATAATGTGACAATGGTTCCATCATTCTACTTCTACTTCAGGGTGGCAGAACGGGGCAAGGAAAGGTGGTTGTAGCCACCTTCCATTTGTAGCCGGAGGACATTGGGGGTTGTAGCCTCCTTCTGGTTGTAGCCAAAGAGTTGGGGAGTTGGAGCTTCCCTCACGTTGTAGCCTGAGAAACTAGGAGGTTGGAACCTCCTTCCAGTTGCAGCTGGAAAACAAAGGAAGTTGGCGCTTCCAATGAATGTAATTCTTCAAGACATATAAGAAAAAGCATTCTGTGGTTTTCTCCCATATTGGGTTTCCACGTAAAACACTGGTGTACTGTGCATGTGTGTGATTTTTTATTTATTACTACTCATTATTGGATAATAATTCTACATTGATATAACATTTGAAGAAAAAGGATTATAATTACATTATTACTGATTCACCCCCCCTCTCAGTAATCCAACATCTTTTGCTTCGACTCCCACAACTAATCAGGTCTTTCAAGCCTTGAAGGTGGCTATGTGTACTAATCTGGTCTTGTCCCTTCCTGATTTTACAAAGACCTTTGTCTTGGAATGTGATGCTTACAGGAGCGGAATTGGAGAAGTCCTTATGCAAGAGGGCAGACCTTTGGCCTTTACTAACAAACAATTTTCAGAGCTCCATTTGGGCCAATCAATCTATGAAAATGAAATGTTGTTTATTATTCATGTAGTGGATCTCTGATGCCCTTATCTCTTGGAGAAACACTTCCAAATTAATAGAGATAATCAAAGCCTCAAGTATTTTCTGAAACAACGACCTTCCTCTCTAGAGACCCAAAAATGGGTAACTAAGCTCTTTGGATATGATTATGAGATCATTTACAAGAAAAGAAAAGAAAATGTGGTTGGAGATGCTATTTCTAGAAAATATGAAGAGGAAGGGTTGATTTTCTCCCTATCCTTCATTTTAAAATATTGGCTCCAAGATGTTCGCCAGGAATGGCTACAAGATCCTAAAATTTTGCATCTAATCCGACAATTGCAAGCCAATTCTCCAGTTTCCCCAGGGTACTCTTGGCACAATAATGATATTTTCTACAAAGGCTATTTGTATTTAAATAAACAGTAACAAATTAAATCTACGGTACTTTCTGAACTTCATGCTACACCCACAGCTGGGAACACATGGTTTACCAAAATCTCTGACTGGGTCAAATGCGTTTTTTTCTGTGATGGTATGAAAAAGGACATTCGCACTTTTGTGGAAGAATGTGATGTTTGTCAACGTAACAAGGGAGACACAATCAAATATCCTCGCACACTCAACTACTTTTGATTCCACTTGCTATTTGGAGGGACATCTCTATGGATTTTATTTTGGGATTACCTAAATCAAGCAATAAGTCAGTCATCATGGTGGTAGTTGATTGTCTTTCCAAGTATGCTCATTTTTGTGCTCTTCAACACGCATTTACCGCATCCACTACAGCTCAACTTTTCATGGATCATGTCTTCAAGCTTCATGGAATGCCTCATTCTATTATTTCTGATCGAGATCCAACTTTCACCAACAATTTTTGGTAGGAATTGTTCAGGCTACAGGGCACCCAATTGCATCTCAACACCACCTATCATCCCCACATTGATGGTCAAACTGAAGTTGTCAACAAGTGTTTGGAGACTTATTTGAGGTGTTTTACCTATGAAAGGAAAAATCAATGGGCTCAGTGGTTACCATTAGCTGAATGGTGGTACAACACTTCTTACCATACATATACTCGCATGAATCCTTTTGAAGTAGTATATGGAACAAATTCCTTTACATTCTCTCCTACATGTCAAGTGTCTCGAAGGTCCAGGCGGTTGACCAAACACTTACAATTCGAGAAGCTATTCTTCATACCCTCAAAGTGAATTTGGTCTTGGTTCAAAATTGCATGAACCAACAAGTCAATCAAGGTCGCTCAGAACATCAATTTGCTGAAGGAGACCAGGTATTTCTTCGACTGCAACCTTATAAGAAAACATCACTCAAGGACAAACATTGTGAGAAACTAGTGCCCAAATTTTATGGTCCTTATACAGTTCTCAAGTGTGTGGGACAAGTGGCCTATCAGTTATATTTTCCCAGTCCTTCTAAGCTCCATCCTATTTTTCATGTCTTCTTTTTAAAGAAGGTGATTGGAACTAAGTTCCAAACTCAAACCAACCTTCCCAAGTTGGATGAATAAGGATCCATCTGGTTGCAGCCACAAGTAGTTTTGGACTAGCGTGAGCGTCGTCTTCATTAGTACACCATTAAGGAAGTGTTAGTCCATTGGAAAGACACAACTCTCGTAGATGCCACCTGGGAGCCAACTAACATTCTGCAGGAATTTCCTCATCTCAAGCCTTAAGGACAAGGATTATTTTAAGGGGGGGGGCATGTTGGGGACCTAACCTACCTAACCCCTCAACTGGGTAGAATAATATATTTCCATGTAATAAAGGTCAATATTAATAAGGCCTAGCAATAAGGAAGAATAAGTAAAATGTAAGAAGATATAATAGAAGCTTCCGCTTCTAGAAGGATCTTCCGACTTCCTCTAGATTGTTCTTTTGGATATATAGATTTAGTATAAATAGGAGTAGAGGGTATGAGAAGTTTTGTCTTTAAGAATTATTGTAATAGATCTCTTCTCTGCTAGAGGTTTCCCCCTCGAAGAGGCAAGTGAACATTTTTTTCTATCAATAAAGGTGTAATTATGGTGTTGTGGTTCCATATAATTTGTTGTTTCGCTGTTATATTTGCAGTATTTTCGTATTTTGTTGCTATATCGGCATTATTTTCTATAGTATTTCTCTTCTCTACTAATATAATAGACCGAGTACCTTACAGATATGTTATGGATATGATCATTTGTAAGAAGATGATGATGTTTACAATGGGGTTGTAGAGGCCTTTTTATCACAAATGAATTCCAAAACCCTAACCACGGAAGCTGAAATGCCAAAAAGGTTTGCGGGCCTCAATGGGGGTAGTTGGTACGTCAACTTCCCAAGGGCGTAACGTTTTCATACGATATTCGTTTGGGGAATTCTATACCTCGTCGAAAAGGTATAGTAGAGGAGAACATATTCCGTGGGGGGGAACCCATGTTTTGAGCTAGGCGGGTGGCCTCTGATTTCCTCCTAGATCAGCTGGTGCCCCATCAACATGGGTAGTGGAGTTCCACCCTTCTAAAATTCCCAAAATTGGTCGATTTTTCCAAGAAAATGGTGTATTTATGTTGTCAAATGATAGGGATTCTTCTTCCAACATGAATTAAGGATTGTGGAAAATGTTTTCATTGTTTCAATGGGTTTAAACACTTAGAAAAGTGAATGTGACACTTGGTAAGGTGCATGAAACACTTGTGAAGGTGCATGTGACACTTGTGAAGGTGCATGCATCACTTTGTGACACTTAGGGTGCGACACTTAAGTCTGACATTTTGACGTGTAACAATGGGGATGAAAAATATGCAACCCACCAAATTTTTTTGGACAACACAATTCTAATGGCCACTCCTCCAATTGAAACAAGTGTTAAAGGAATTCTCAGAAGCCTCCAAAATGTTGATTAACCAAAGAAAATATCATATTTTTTTCTTTAACACGCCTCTAGCATTTCAAAGACATCTACCAGAGACTCTCAGATTCCCTTGCAACACTCTTCCAAAAAAATACCTAGGTGTCCCATTGGTCGAAATATCCCTTAATAAAGCCACTTGGGATGACTTCATTTCCAGTCTATCCAAAAAAATGTACATCTAGGCCTTCAGATCCCTTAACTTGGTAGGTAGATTGATCCTCATGAAATATATGCTCCATACCATCCATCTATATTGATTCTTCGTCCTAGCGGCTCCTAAGTTTATTCTTAAATGGGTGAGGAACATACAGATATCCTTTCTATAGGGATGATCAAGGGAAAGGAAAAAATGGGATTTAGTTTCATGAAACTCTATTTGCAAGCTTAAGTTGGTAGGAGGTGTGGGTCTTTGGGACCCATAAGTAATGGGTAAATTTTTAGGAGAAAAATTATGGTGGTGTTGGCTTACTAACCAACAATCTCAGTGGGCTCGACTATGGAAGATGAAATATTCTAGGGAAGAAAAAGAAGAAAATATGATATGAATGAAAACTTCCTCGAATGGCTATAACATATGGAACATGGCATGGAAAAATCGAGCCCTAATCTAGAAAAAAGATTTTTGGGAAATAAGGAATGGGAAGGATTCTCTCTTTTGGGACAATTATTGGCAACATAGGCCGAAATGGTCTGACCAATACAAAATCACCAGAATAAAGGAAGCAATGTTAAGTCAAAGGAAAACCAAATTCTCTCATTATTGGGCCCAGGAAGAGGCCCACCATAAATGGTGTAAGTGTATTCCCAAGGAAGGATGGGTAGGCACCAAGGATCAAGAGACGACAGATTGGTTTTGGAAGAACCTAAATAACAGGAAAATACTCATTGGTAATGAGGTTGATGAACTCCATTGGGAATGGACAATGAAGGGTTCCTTTATAGTCTGAGAGGCTTACATGCTACCAACAGACCACCAAAATCTTCCCAAATCAAAAAATTGGTTGTGGATCTGGCAGCAAAATTTATGGCCAAAAGTTTTAATATTTTTGTGATTTCTGGCCCAAAACAAAATGCTCACTTGAGACAACCACTGTAAATGAGGCTTCATAGGACCCTCAAGGTGCCTTCTTTTCCCCTCCCAAGAAGAATCTATGGAGCATCTTTTAACTCTTGTCCATTTTATGGAATACCTATGGGACCATAGTGAAGCCCTCTTCCAGAGAATGGGTCGAAAATGTCACTATATTATTTTCTTCATAGAATAATGGCTTAACTCCATTACTCAAAACCCTATAGTCAATTTCCTTTGGTAATTTATCCCAAGATTCTTGGAATGAGAAACCTATAAAGAATGCAACATGATATTCTTTGAAAATGAGACGCAGCCCCCAGGAGCGATATGGAAAAGAAAAATCAAAGCTATTCAGGAAATAATAGTTACCCAACCTTGGAAACAAGAGGATTGGAAGACAACACAATATCAAAGGAACATCCTCGGAGCTTTAGTTATGAAAAATACCTTGGCTCGGGTTTTCCATATCTCATCGCCTCCCTCAAGTTGGTCTCCCCCTCCCCAAGGGTTCACCAAAATCAACTTTGATGGGCCATATAAAGTTAACATGCCAGGCAGGTTTGGGAGGCATTTTCCGTAACAGCAAAGGAAGGATCATAAAAACCTACATGGATAAGCTCGAGTACAAAAGTAATAACACAATGGAGCTCTTAGCCCTAGAAGAAGGGTTCAACATAGAAATGCATAATGACTATAATAAATTTATAGTTGAGGGTGATTCCCTCTTGATTATTAATATGATTAAGAAGATACAAAATGGGTCTCCACTCTCAAAGAAAGACTTCAACTGATCTCTAGAAGCTTCGTTGGAGTGCATGGAAAATTCAGTGAGAACATTCTCTTCATAATCCCAAGCCATGTGAAGTAGAAAACAAACAAGCTAGTGTATTGTCTAGCTAACAAAGGGTCGAAGCTCAACGGAGACAAGTGGGAGGAGGTTTGAGGCCTTAATAAAATAGACAAAATGACGACCACCTATCTAGCACTAGCAAGGAAAAATTAGAATCACTTGTATGGGGTGTTAGGGACGAGCATTGACGAGGATCCAGATCCTGAGACTGAAAGGATGTTGGAACCAACAACTATTAATAACAACACTAGCTGGAAGGTGAATCAGGGGCATGGCGTAACAAAGTCAGCAAGTATGATCATTAGAGGGATGATATTTCCCCAGGCTTCCAACTAGGGAGAAGGATCGAGACAGATATTAGACTCGAAGAAAGCGAAGGTATTAATGCTAGGACCAACATGGGTTTAAATAAACAACAAAAAGTAGATATGTCAGCAGGAGCGATTAACAGCCTAAAGGGATTTAATTCCCATCTTGAGGTTCCACACGCTTATACCCAGGTGATATCACATGGAACTATAACCCAACGACATGCATAGGAGGAGTGTGAGTGCTCCATCCATAGCCTCACTATTTAATGCAATTTAATATGGGTCAAGGCCTCCCACTAATGGAAACTATTACTCCTAGCTTGATGGAAAAAGGTATTTATAAGGAACGTTTTGCTAAGTCTGAAGGGTGTAAAGTTCACAAAAAACTCCATTAGAGGAGTGCAGTGGAGAATTATAGGGAATTGCAGTCAAAAGGGGGGGGGGAGACCCTCCCACAGATTGCGCCTGGTAGGCATAGACTTCGTCTGGGTGTCTGGGCAACAATGGCTCCGAGGGAGAGGTATCCATGAGGCTATCGTCGAGGAGTACATTCTCTTTAGGGTCTTTGTCCCATCAACCCGATATCGAAACCCCGTCTTCAAGGGTTCAACGTGAAGCCTTTAATGCAACTCACTCTTTCTTTACCTCCATTCCTCCACGTTTCCAAGACCATGTGGAATAAGCGGAAGCAGTAGTCCATGAGGATAGAACTATGAACACATGGAAAAAGCCACAATTCACTAGATCCGGACATGGGGATGACTTGGGCATGAGATACAAAGTACTGAAAGATAGTGGAGCTTTATTGGCATACAAAAAATCTCTTAGGCCAAATGTTTCAAAAGAGGGAGGAGGCTCATAGTACAATGGAACTGTAGTTGGATGGCCTTCACTTGATGATGTGTGAAGTCTTAGCCTGTCTGCCCCAGTGAAGCACGGTGGTGACAACATCAGCCCTAAGAAGTACAACAAATTCGATCCCAGAACAGACTCAAGATCGGTCAATGATGCCCACATGTCACTTAAACTTGTTTTGTCTTAATGTTTGTAATGAATTATCAAAGAAGATCTAGTCAAAGGATCACTAGAAAATTCTGTATAGGGTGTTTATTTTTTATTTTTCAGACCTTAAGACTTTGTTTAAAAATATTGGCCATATAGTTTGGATTGGAAAACTTTACCTTTAATTATAATATTGAATAAATAATAGAATTTTTTTTTATGAATTATATATATTTGAAAAGTAAAATAATATGAGAAAAAAATGGAAATACAATTTATTAAAAGAAGAAAAGACAAAAATACAAATAAACTCATTTAAAATAAAAAAATATTAACTAAATTATTGAAAAAGGGTTTTTAAAGATAAAACTTTTACTATAATCCAAGAAACTTTTAATATAATGGAAATATACAATATTTATGGATTTAATATATGATCTATCCATATTATATTATAAAAAGATGAAGAAACTTTTAATATAAATGACAATATTTAATATTTATGGATTTAATATATAATCTACAATATAAGATTTATGAATTTAATTTATGATCTATTCATATTATAATAAAGATGAAAGAAATAAATAATCAATTATGTAAATTATTTTAAATGATTTATTTAAATTATTTTAAATAATTTATTTTTTAAAAGTTAAGAAAAAACAAATATTTTTCTTAATAAAAAAAATATCTTTTATCTTTATAAATTACAAATATTTAAAAAAATCATAAAATAATAATAAAATAATTATTTTTTCTCTTTAAATATTATTATATTCAATATTAATATATATGTTTCAAAATAAGTACATGGAACTGAAATCTCAATTCAAAACTTGCTTTTAAGCTCCTTATATAATTTTCTATCTACTTTATATAGTCCTTAAATATAACATTGTTGTATTGCCTTTATCAACTTTATATTATTAAAATGTTGTATTTTTTAGAAATTCATAATTAAGAATAACATTTTATTTGAAATTCATAATCAAGGATAAGGTTAATGGTCATCCAATTCAGATTGAAAGACTCCCAAGTATTTCAGTTCAAGTAATATGCCTTCATGAAGGAGAAGAGATTGTTTTGATAAACCATCTGCTAGCTGATTGAACTCTCCATTGATATGGAAAATGAAATCCAATCAAATTATTTTTATAAATCTCAATAATATATATATATATATATATATATATATAATATTTTAAATTTCATAATAAAGAAACTTTTAATATGACAATGGGTACATTTAACGATCTTTTAACCATAAATTTCAATAATATTTTTAGTCGTACTTCCAAATCAATGAAAGCTTCAGTAAACCTGTTTAATTTTTAACATTTACTTAATATGATTAAAAAATTACCATGTGACTATCTAATTGCCAAGTTCAAATAATTAACAAAGTTAATTAAAATTACAAATTTACTCCACTATTAATTTTTTATTATTTTACAATATTAAATTTACATGTGTGTCACGTTTACATATTTACAATCAATAGTTTAGATGGCTGGGCACGTTTGTTACAGCCGAGTAGGCCGCATAGGCTTTTGACAACGTTGCAATCTTACTCTACCGCTCCATCGTTTCGGTGGCTGGGCACATTTGTTTGTAACAGCTGGGCACGTTTGTTACAGCTGAGCAGGCTTTTGATAACGTTGCGATCTTACTCTATGGCTCCAACGCCCATCTTAAATTTCATCCCTCTGGCTGGGATCAGTCCAAGTCCTCCTCCCACACCTCCAAGCTCAGGCCATTGCTCCCGCACCATACGTTAACACCCACACCGACTATTCATGGTACTAACCCTAACCCTAATATTTTCGGCGCCATTCCATCTGGTCATTTTCAAAGTCCTACGAATCCAGATATATGGCAGCAGCGATGAGAGTAGCACAAGCTGACACCACATACAATTTTCCTATTGTCGATCCAAAGCGAGAAACAACACTTGAGCAGTCTAGGGTCTTGCACTTGGAAGAGCTTAGGGTTATTAACCAGCACTGCAATACCGACGTGCATTATGAATCCTTTCCATTGAATATAGATAAGAACCATGAAAATTACAGAGCCGAGAATACCAATCTACAATCTCATATACTGGGTGACTCTGATCAGCTGTACGAGATTCATGGTGGTATCGTTGGTGACGAACTCAGTCAAGGATTTTATTGCGAGACCACTGAGAATATCACAGAGCAAAGAACTCATAATGATGGAGAATCGAGAGATGATAATCTTGTTGCTTCTTTGCAGGAGTTGCAGTACAGTGACGCGCCTCCGTCACCTGGTTTCATGTGGCAGTATACTATCAAAGACGACTATTACTACGAAGAGACCAAAAGCAGCATGTTGACCGAGACCAGCAACCAACTTTGGGAGTATTCTGATGAAAGTTCTCTTTAGCAGCAGGTTTTGTTCGACTCCAGGCAACTTTCATGACCGGCCTGCGTTAGAGAGGGGATGCAATTAATTGACCGTTCAAAAAAAATAATTGTTCTGTCATAATATCTTCATAGCTTATTGATCTGCACTGCATTCACGAGCAGTAGTATTCGCATTCGTTTACCTCATAAACTGTACATGTTTATTTGCATTTGTTTACCTTTCAAACTGTACATGCTTCCCAACTGGTTTATTTTAATTTTAAAGTTAATTATAATCAATTGTTTTAGCAGCTATGCTAGTAATAATAATAATAATCTATTTTGACGGGTAAAATCTACGAAGGTATATATACCCTACTTCCTTCTGGATTTGAACTTGTAACCTTTTAAGAGGAAACACATGTCCTTAAACATTAGACCAACTCAGACTATAAATGACAATATACAATATTTATGGATTTAATATATGATTTATCCATATTATAAAAAAGATAAAAAAAACCTTTAATATAAATTAGAACTTTTAATATAAATGACAATATTTAATATTTATGGATTTAATATATGATCTATAATATAATATTTATGAATTTAATTTATGATCTATTCATATTATAATAAATATGGAAGAAATAAGTAATTAATTATATAAATTATTTTAAATAATTTGTTTTTTAAAAATTATTACAAAACAAATCTTTTACTTAATAAAAAAAATAAATATCTTTTATTTTTATAAATTATAAATATTTAAAAATAATCATAAAATAATAATAAAATAATTATTTTTTCTCTTTAAATATTATTATATTCAATATTAATATATATGTTTCAAAATAAATACATATATCATTATATTCAATATTAATATATATATTTCAAGATAAATACATGGAACTAAAATCTCAATTCAAAACTTGTTTTTAAGCTTCTTATATAATTTTCTATCTATCTACTTTATATAGTACTTAAATATAACATTATATTCAATATTAATATATATTTTTCAAAATAACTACATGAAACTGAAATCTCAATTCAAAACTTGCTTTTAAGTTTATTATATAATCTTCTATCTACTTTATATAGTACTTAAATATAACATTGTTATATTACCTTTACCAACTTTATATTATCAAAATGTTATATAGTCCTTAAATATAACATTATTGTATTGCTTTTACCAAATTTATATTATTAAAATGTTCTATTTTTTGGAAATTTATAATTAAGAATAACATCATAATTAAGAATAATGTTAACATTCATCTAATTCAGATTGAAAAACTCCCAAGTATTTTAGTTCAAGTAATATGCCTTTATGAAGGAGAAGAATTTGCTTTGATAAATCATCTATCTGATTGAACTCTCTATTGATATAGGAAAATGAAATCCAATCAAATTATCTTTATAAATCTTAATAATTTTTTTATATAAAAAATAATAAAATATTTTAAATTTTATAATAAAAAAAAAAATATCTCAATACAAAATATTTAAATCATTATATAATTTTATAAAAAATTAATAAAACTCATTTAAATCTCTTCATAATAAAAACATTTCAATACAAAATGGTCCCTTCATCGGATTAACAAATCTCAAAATGTGGTGGGATAGCAATTTTTTCTAATGCTAAATTGATAAAATCCAAAACAACCAACTTCTAATATATTCAAAAGGTTAAATGAAACCATCTTCAAAATGTTGAATAAAACTATATGTAAATTAAAAACAAATTATGAAAGCGATGAAATTTTGACAAATGAGAAATATACATTGTAATATCAAGAATGATGAAACTTCGACGAAAGTGGTTCTTTCGCCTCTAAACCTCAAGGTGGTCTCACGAGTAGTCTCTGTAAACCTCCAGCATATATCCATTTTTCATGATCTTGACTGTTCGTTTCCATCATTAAAAATAAAAATACAAAAAAGACAAGGTTTATAATGGCAGCGACACGCAAATCTAACCACATCACGAAAACCCGCATAAACAGCTGGAAGTGGCAGTCTTCGATTGGATTGGATTGCTTTCAATTTTTTCAAACTACGTTTGGACAACCCATTCGATTCTGGCACGTACCTCTATTTTTCTCATGCGCAGTCTTCGAAGAGATTGGACTGGTTTTTGCAATCATAGACAGAGCAGAAGGCCTGCAAGCAAGAAAGGACCAAAAGTATAGCTGCAGCTACCAGAGTTAGGAATTGCCACGAGCCGAATATGTGTTTCTTCACAAACTTGAGCACGACAACTTTCCATTTTTTGTTATAATATATATTTACATCGTCGATCACCTTGTCTATAAATTCAACTTTTGTGACATGAACGCACTTACCCATGCTGTTCCAGAAGCTCGCAACCTCCCCGTCGCCTTGGAGGTGGTTGGAGATAATTCCCTTCTCTCTCAACAATCTTACATCTTCTTCGCGGTCGATTATCCCGTTCATGAAATCGGTGTACCGTGTGAAAATCAGCGGACCAGGCGCTGCTGAAGCTTCGAATGCCAACAGATTTCTCAACGTTACCTCCGTGTTGGTATCCAATTTTACTCTGGGGAGGTAAAGCGTGGCAGTCTTCTCATCAAATTGTATTGTGGTGAGGTCACCATCAGTAGGGACGAATTTGACTCCCACAGAGTGTAAATCTGCCACGGATGGAATAGCCAGTTCGTCTCGCGTGGGCGGTATGATTTCCAGGAAGGATTCTTCGCCCCTCCCCTCCTCGATTCCCTCTCCTTCGGCCTTCTCAGATTTGATGGTATCCTTTTTGACAAGAAGATTCAAGGATCTTAGGTTCACTACTCGCTGATGTAACTCCGTGAGAAATCGAAGGGGGCGAACGTTTAGARAGGAGAGAGCCTTCCATARCAAAGTACTGAAGGCCTGTCTAACTGTTGAAATGTYTACTGTATSAGACGACTCTGTTTCTTCTTCATCACTTGGATTTGGATTCTGATTGTTGRAAACACTAGGGACGATGGCGTAGTACAGCACYTCTAGGACGTGCCCTCYCTCGTTTATATAGAKATTTGAGTTGTCGGGCAACTTGAAKGTGAAAGGAGAAAATTCTTGGCAAACAAGCCTTAGKAGCCTGGASAGCCTCTCATYTGCCTTGACTTTAGAACCCATCTGCAATTCCAAAAGCTTTTGCARTAGAAAGAGCGGCAGTTGATTTTCCAGCATCATCAGATCTCTGACAATAGAGTTGTGGGCAGCGCTAGTGCCACTCAGATCTAAGACTCGTCCCAGTAGCTTGAAGTCCGTGTCCGGCGTTTTGTTGGCGCGTCTCACATAAAACTGTAAACATTCAAGAAGGAAGGCGGCGTCCAGAGACATGAGCCATGCCAAGGTTTCTTCTTTATAATCGATGAACTTGTGATAACAGCTCCGGATTTGCCAGTCGTGCTTCTTAAACTCCTCCACAACCACGGTCTGAAACTTGCCTCGTTTGTTGATTCTTTTCTCAAATCTGCGAACAGCTGCAAGTTTGTAGCGCTCCATCTCATAGAGCTCAGATCTCCAGTGGTGATAAGGGCCGATAGAAACGGTTTGGGGAATGTACGCTTCCGGCTTCAGTGCAAATAACTTTTTTGGCACATTAAACACGGATGAGCATAACTTCTCCTCCACTTCTTTTTGTAGTATATCCAGACCTTCCTTCATTTGAATAACCCAAATATTCTCATCGATCTTCGGTTGAACAATGTTACTGCTGCATTCCATGTTTCAGGGTCAGAGACAAGGAGACGCACACAAAATTGTTCAGAAACGTAGTGAAATATACGAGAAAAGAGAAGAGAAAATTTATGACATGTATGAGACTAGTGTGCGTCCACGGGCTTATATAGAGAATAAAGAGTGCGGAGGTAGTAGCGGCTGAATACTTCATCTGGAGGTGGCGGCTGGTAGTAGGCGGCGGAGGTAGTAGCGGCTGAACAGTTCATCTGGAGGTGGCGGCTGGTAAGCCCTTCCCACAACGTTTCCGTGTCAACGTATGAGTCGTAGAGGCTATTCCGACAGGGGGTTATAGGTGTCTAACGGTTATTATTAATAATTGCAAATATACTAATCTAATGAATGGTTGTTATCCTAATTAGATTTTCAAGAATAGGCGTCACCCCAAGAATAGGCTGTCCTAACTAAGTTGAATCACCGGTGTTGTGATTCAATCTGTGTAGGCTGTTCATTGACATGGTCGTGGCTACTTCGGTGACGCATTTGATATTATCTGTGGAGGCTATTGAAGGAGAAGGCCGTGAACTAGAGGTTCACGTCGAAGGTGGAGGAGATTGCCATGTTGTTTCGGTTTAACGTGAAGAAAAAGGTACTCCTGAAAGTGATGCTGGCTGGTTCCGAACAGGGCCGCAATGGGCACTTGCCATTGGCCACCGAGATCGAGATCTTTTAGGTAACATAGTTGAGGTTAAGCTAATATTTTCTTTTTCTTTTTACATGCGTGCCATCGAGGAGCCTTGTTGACCACTTCGATTTAGTATTGCGCTCTATTTATAAGACCAACAGGCACGCTATATATTTTTACAAAACAATCACGCTTTTTGAATAATATATAGAAAATGAGAACATTTTTTCTGCATTGCATTAAGACTGGGTTATCTTAAGAGTGGTTATCCTCTCCTTTCTAGGGTTCAATTTTTATAAATGACTTAATAAAATTATACAAAATGAATTCTACAAAATGAATTCTGTTTAACAACTTTAAAAATTTTCGGGTTCAATTTCCATAAATAACATGAATAAACTTATACAAAATGAATTCTGTTTAACAACTTTACAAATTTTCGGGTTCAATTTCCATAAATAACATGAATAAACTTATACAAAATGAATTCTGTTTAACAAGTTTGTTGCAAGGGATCTTTTTCTTATCCCATAGATATTTGTACCAAGGGAAACCATTTCTATTAGATTTGTATATCTATGACATGTCAATTGAGAACGTTGAGGTGAAACGAAGGAAAGAGCACCGCGGAATCGTGATTTTGGAGTCATTGTCAAATCGCCAAATCGGAATCGTGATTTGGGAGTCATTGGGAGTCATTGTCATTGTTGAATGGATTTCTACACTTCGTTTTGTCACTTATTTCGAAGGGAAACAATTTCTATTAGATTTGTATATCTATGACATGTCAATTGAGAACGTTGAAGTGAAACGAAGGAAAGAGCACCGCGGATTCGTGATTTGGAAATTGGGAGTCATTGTCAAATCGTACTGGCAAGTTTGAACGAAGTATTCGTCGCCTCTCAGGTTCTGTGACTTAAATTGCGTGAATATTTTATTATCGAGAAGGGATGTATCACCAGACAGTGAACTTTATGTACTCCTGGCAAGTAAATTGTTTTTAATAAGTTTTATCATAAGCACTGCGGGGAGAACATTAAATTGATACTTTTTCTGTTAAAAAAAACTTTGTGTTACCATGTTATTTGATGCTAAGGAGAGATTATCTAGCCATTGAGTTAATATCAATGCCTTCCAACGAGTCAATCAGTCATTTTTTTTTAATTGAGAATTTTATACAACTTAAAATAAAATAATTAAACATTTTCTTTATAAATTTTTATTTTTATATTTAAATATAAATAATTATGTTTTTAATAACTATATAACATTAGTTTTATAATTAATTAAGTCAAAGGCGTATATCTATTGACAATGGGCACATTTAATAGGTTTTTAGTTTTTAATACTTTTTCTATGGATGAGATTAAATATGCCTAGAATATTCTTAGTCGTCACACTAAATGAATGGCTATGATTTCATCCATTAACTTTCGAGCTGTTATAAAGACATCCGTTTATATGTTTACTTTTTTACATTTACCTAATCGTGTTTAAAAATTACTGTGCTCACTAACTTATTGCCACGTCTACCTGATTAAAAAATATTAAAGTATTCGCACAAGTATTAAGGCGTTTCATATTTCTACAGGTTGACATTTGGTGGCCGCATTTATGTGCTGGCATCACCAGCAGTTGCCACTAGTTTGTGCATGCTTGCGTTTTTGCCGCTTTCAGCGTTCACCAGCGGTCAGTTAGCGGCTGTGCTAGTGATATTAATTTTATGCAAGTACCCACTTAATTAATAAAGTTATATTGATGACACATTACTATTACAATAATATTACATTAGTAATCTTAATAATGATAATGTTACATAAATATAATTTTAATAATGTTACATTAATGTTAATATACGTTGAAGATCTTTCATTAATAATGTTATGTTAATAATGTGATATTAATTTTAATAATATTACAGGAATATAATGTTAATATTGACTAAACAATAAATATAATTCTTGAGGAAATAGTGAATTTAAATCTTTATTATACAATCAATAAACATCATTGCATTTAAATCTTCATAGTAGCAATAAAAACCATGAATTATAATGTTTGAATACAATTAATGCTATATCGGTTTGACAAATATTTTATTTTTAAACGATATTAAATTTTGATGAATAGTTTATTCTTAAATGGAAAGACAACCCAATAATTGTCAATATGGTTCAATCCATTCAAGTTATTCATCTTATTACATTTAATATGTCACAATATGGCTTAATTTTAATGTTTACTTCTTAATTTATGAAAGTGAAACTTAATCTCTCGCATTTTTACTCCTTAATTCAATGTTATCTTCTTGTATGTCACAAATATCAATGTCAACCTCATAAAATTATTGCTCTCTAAATGTGTCTATGTGACACACTCGTCAATGTAAACAACAAGACCAACTTCAAACAAAAAATATATTTCTCTTGACGAACATAGTAATATTGAAATGTTGACCATACTAAAAACTTATCCCAACATTGCAACCTGACGAACATAGTAATATTGAAATGTGACAAACATAGTAATGTTGAAATGTGACGAACATATTAACATCGATGTGACGAACATATTAATGTCACAATATCACAATCAACACAATGTCGCTATGTGATGAACATTGCCCTATTGTTGGAATTTGAAGAGTCATCCCTTTTGTCGCAATGTGACGAACATAGTAGTGTCGCATTCTGGCAAACAATGTAATGTCACAATGTCACTAACATAGTAATGTTGCAACATGACGAACATAGTAATGTTGCAATGTGACACAATATGATGAACATATAATGTTGCAATGTGACGTAATATGATGAACATATAATGTTGCATGAATATTTAATGTGTTGCAATGTGACCAACATGTTGCAATGTGATGCAATATGATGAAAATATAACGTTGCATGAACATTTAATGTGTTACAATGTGACCAACATGTTGCAATGTGATGCAAATGTTGCAACACATAATGTGTTGCAATATGACGAACATATAATGTCCCAATTTGATGCAAATATCCTTCCATCACAATGTAACACAAATATCATGGCATCGCAATGCGACGACCATAGTATTGTCTTCGCAATGTGACAAACATCACCTTCTTGTCACATTCTCCTGAACATTGTCTCCTCATCACAATGCGATGCAAATATCATGTCATCGCAATGTCACACAAATATCACGTGATAACAATTAGATGACTATAACCTTGTCGTTACATTGTCATGAACATGGCCTCCTTGTCACAATGTGATGCAAAAACTTATCCCAACGTTGCAACCTGATGAACATAGTAATATTGAAATGTGACAAACATAGTAATCTTGAAATGTGACAAACATATTAACATCAATGTGACGAACACAGTAATGTCGCAATCTCACAATCAATGCAACAACCACTATGTGATGAACATTTCCCTGTTGTTGGAATCTGAAGAGACATCCCTTTTGTCGCAATGTGATGAACATAGTAATGTCGCATTCTGACAAACAATGTAATTTCACATTCTGACAAACAATGTAATGTCACAATGTCACAAACATAGTTATGTTGCAACATGACGAACAGATTAATGTTGCAATGTGACGCAATATGATGAACATATAATGTTGCGACACAATATGATGGACATATAATGTTGCAATGTGATGCAATATGATGAACATATAATGTTGCATGAACATTTAATGTGTTTCAATGTGACCAACATGTTGCAATGTGATGCAATATGATGAACATATAATGTTGCATGAACATTTAATGTGTTGTAATGTGACGCAAATGTTGCAACACATAATGTCTTGCAATGTGACGAACATATAATGTCACAATGTGATGCAAATATCATGTTGTTGCAATTTGATGCAAATATCCTTTCATCACAATGTGACACAAATATCATGGCATCGCAATGCGGAGACCATAGTATTGTCTTCGTAATGTGACAAACATATCCTTCTTGTCACATTCTGATGAACATGGCCTCCTCATCACAATGCGATGCAAATATCATGTCATCGCAATGTCATGCAAATATCATGTGATAGCAATGCGATGACTATAACCTTGTCGCCACATTGTCATGAACATGGCCTCCTTGTCACAATGTGATGCAAATATCATGTCGTAAATGTGATGCAAATATCATGTCACCGCAATATGATGAAAATATCTTGTCATCGCAATGTCACACAAATAGCATATCGTCGCAATGCGATGACCATAGCCTTCTTGTCGCAGTAGAACGAACATAACATCATTGCATTCTGACAAACAATGTAATGTCACAATGTCACGAACATAGTTATGTTGCAACATGAAGAACATATTAATGTTGCAATGTGACGCAATATGATGAACATATAATGTTTTTTTTTTGTAAGTAAAAAAGAGCAGAGCCTGTTGTATTAACTTTCCAAAAAAACGTTAAACCAAAAACACTATGTCTGTCAGTTGTCCCGCTGTGTAAGCGGAAACCAAGACAACTAGCTATATATGTCGTCTATGAGGAAGATAAACTGGTTGCCAGTTGTCTTTCCCGAAGGAAACTAAGACAACTGGCAGCCATTGGTCTGAAAAAAATATTTGAGTATTAGAGTTACAAAATAATGGCGTTTAACCATGACTAGCCTGAGGAGAACAGAGAAAAAAACTAAAACTATTAACGATGACAATTTACCCGATGGCCTCCCCTTCATTCATGTCGCCAGGTCTCCATCCTCGTCATCTACCATGGCTGTCATCACAAAGGCCTGAGCACACGTCAGGCAACGTTGTCCTGGCTGTGTATTGGAGTAGGCCTCGTAGAGCAGTTCTACTTGTTAGCTGACTAGACTAGTGCGGTGGATTAGGTCCTCCACTAAGCTCTATAGCTTAATGATTAACTTCAGGTGGTCTGGGTGGAGGAATGGCAGGTGGACACACCCTTCGTCTTACATGACAGGCAGAGGACGTGGCACAGGAGCAGTGCCACCCTCCCTATCTAGACTAGCCCCTAACGCCTCGCCTTCCATACCAATTGTCTCACCCTTGGTTGCATTGTTTCATTCTAGGTCTTCTATTGGAGGTGTCTCTGTTGCTCCTGTGGTTGGTTTTTCATCCATCTTTGCTGGAGTTTCTTCTGTAATGTAGCAAGGGGGGGAAATCATTCAATTGGGCTTCTCCTGTGTTGGAGCTATGATAATTCTTGAAGGCCTGCTAGGTAGTTTCCCCGGGAAAACAAGTTGGCAGGTTCCAGTTGTCTAGGACTGTGAAGTGCAGGTGTGCTGGGGGGACTTGGATGGGTTTGTCCGGGATAATTGCTTCAATAGAGGCCGTGGGAGGTAATTCAGGTCTTCTAGATTTTCGGACAAGTTGCGTCCTTGCCATGGACAATGCCCGCTCGAAGTTTGGTTGTCTCTTTCTGCGCATAGCCGAAGCATACTAGGCAGCCCCCCTATGAGGCTTGCCTCATTCCCTTGGAATTTGGAGGTGCCAAGAAGTGGCTCTAGTGGAAATTAGACAATTACAGTCACACGAAAGCTCAAGGATGCTCCAATGTTGCAGCTTCAACTCCAAATGAGCCCCTTCCCCTCCAAAATCAAGTGAATTGATGAGGATTAAAGTGACCAAACCCACCATTAAGTCCCTCCAAAGAGTGCTTTGTGATTCCATTCCCATCACATGCATGAGAAGTCTTGGCTCATCGACTTGGCTGAACCAACTTGCCCCCATCCTTAATGGCGAGGGGATGGGGGCCGTTGACCTACATTTAAGGCCTGACCAAGTGTTGTACCACTTGGCCCCTCTGTGCTAGGTGGCACCCCATCTGGGGGATGAACATATAATGTTGTGACGCAAAATGATGAACATATAATGCTGCAATGTAACGTAATATGATGAACATATAATGTTACATGGACATTTAATGTGTTTCAATGTGACCAACATGTTGCAATGTGACACAATATGATGAACACATAATGTTTCATGAACATTTAATGCGTTGCAATGTGACCAACATGTTGCAATGTGACACAAATGTTGCAACACATAATGTGTTTCAATGTGATGAACATATAGTGTCACAATGTGACGCAAATATCATGTTGTCACAATTTGATGCAAATATCCTTTCATCACAATGTGACACAAATATCATGTGTTAGCATCAGAAGTCACTCCTAGATTGCTTGCAGGAGCAGAGCCCAACGCCCATCAATTTTATGTCACGATTTAATAAATGGGGGTGATCAAATGGGTAAAGACTCAAGAAGATAAAACTTTGACTCAGGAGACTGGGCCTGGTATGTATGCAGCAAGGGAGGTCTTGATCCAACTTCCGTCAGTGAATGGATTAAAGGGTGATAGAGGGAAGACTTGTGAGAAGGGTGAGCAAGACTGCCTCGACCGACAAGCCTTCAGAAGCTTGAGGATGAAAAACTCAGAAGCCAAGATCCTCTTGGTCCGGAGCTTCAAGGAGCTGAAGAGTGACTCAATTGGATCCTCCAATTCTAAGTCATTTCAGTGTTGAGAACATCACAAGAACCGATTAGAAACAATGTGACTATTACAGTGATCCAACCTACATCATCCTATAACAACCACAACTCGATTGGATCCTCCAATCCCGAGTTGTTCTAACACAGTAAACAAAGAAATGGAAGGGAAGCTGACATCCATAAAGTAAGAAATCTCAAATGCCTTATACATTAACCAGAGCGACCAGCGCTTCATCAAAACTTTACAATCTGGAGCTTTGCTCAACCATCCATCCTTCCAAAAATGGAGAAAATGCCTACATATACTTCAAACAACAACAACAGCAAAAACAAGACGTTGCATTAAAAACATTGCGTCTGCATGTCCTTTGACAGTCTACCCATGTAGACTTAGGATGATCGTGCACCTATGACAGACGCGATCTTAACTGCTTGAGGGTCCAGCAAGGGGAGTAGCTGATTCATTAAGTGTTGAGCTAGCGCGTGCAGACTTCCTTTGGCTAGTCGAGAACTCGGGCATGGCTCTTTTGGAAAAAAGGGGATACAGGACCCTCTCGAGCAGACTGCCTGCCAGACCCACCATACTTTGCAATTAATGAGTGAGGCAAGGTTTCAACCACCCTCTCTCTTCTTCATTTATTCCCAACAGGTACCGGGATTTAGATCACGTCGAATCAGAGTCTGGAGAACACAGTGCCCCCCCTCTGAAACTCAATTTGGCGCTTTGGGACCCAAGTGGCCAAATGATAAACATTAGCGCCCCTCCTCTAGGCTTGTTCCTTTACGACCAGGTGCCAAAACCACGGGCCCGATTCTGGGCGCTATCGACATTTCGGGGTTTCGAGAAGTGAAGTGACGAGGAGCGCTTGCCCCTCGAACTCCCGAATTCCGACGTGACACGGATGTGCGTCGTGCATCCCTCAGATGAACGACCCAAATAGTACGTTATTATAAAGGGGGTTGCCCCCATTTGCAGGCTCGCTTGATGTGACCTAGCGCTAAGACTATGAGCTCGGCTTTGAAGGTCACTTATCGGCATTTCGGGGTTCGGGGTTTCGAGATGTGAAATGACGAGGGACTTTTACCCCTCGAACTCCCGAATGCCGATATGTGCTTTCTCTTACGCTATATATTAGGTAACTTGGCAGCCCAGAAATCTCGATGACCGTTGATCTGCTTCGTGGATGGATCTCGGCTGCCGATAGTAAAACCTTGCCTGCTCGCTTGACTCATAACCGGAGAAGAGATCCTTCCGCTACTGCACTTGGGCGCTCCTCACGAAATCTACAGACTTGGATATCCCGATGCCGAAAACAAGTAATGTTGCTAACATTAGGCTCCATGGGGGATAGAGTCTTCCCTGCGATGTTCTAAGGACTCATTTTGTAGTTTCAGTGCCTTGCTGTTGGGTTATGGAGTCAGGCTCAAAACATTCCGCTGCTGAAAATACAAGCAAAAAAATAAAAGCAAAAAAATAAAGATACATGCTCAACGAAGCTTATTTATATACAATCCTAAACTAATAAAACACTTTACATGGGGCTAGGTGAAAGCAGATTTCCACCATAGCCATTCAAGCAGCTTCCTGGATAGAAGCTCCTTCCTTCTGTCAATGATCATCAGCAGATGGTGTAACCGTGACAGCAGAACGATTACATTCTTCAACTCCTCCTTACAGGCTGGAGTTGAGATGAAATAGGGTGGCTCCAAGGCATAGGGGAAATTCCACTCCATGTACTCGCTGACAGGATCATAGAATGAGTGGAAAATTTTGGAAAATTGGCGACAGGTAGCCTCCTCTGCTACACAGCTATTCTCATGTGGCTGAATATCTCTGAAAAGCATAGGTGAGTGGACAACTGTCGTAGGCTCATTGATCTCGGGTGGTGGCTGCTCACTGACTAGCTCTGGATAGAAAAAGAAATGCGCGCTCAGTTGTTCCTCTGGTTCCTCCTCCTCTTTTTCGTGCACTCCCCCATCTTGTGAAATGGGAACGGTCTCCCAATCCTTCTCTTCAATCCCAAATGTAAATACATCATGGGAAATCTCATGAAGGAAGAAAAATAAATCCTCTTCCACAATGGCTTCTTCGTTTAAATCTGAGACAACAGGCTCGTCGGGGGCAGATGCTATCGCATCCAAGAAATCTTCAATAATCTCTTCAAAAGAGCTACTTAGATCATCTGACTCGAAGACTGGAAAATCCTCTTCGTTGTCTTCAGATTCCAATTTTGCACATTGGGGAGTGGGGAATATTGTGCAAGATACCAGATATATAAAATATGCAGAATAGAAACGAAATGCTAGAAATAACAGAATAACAGTAAAATATCTAGCATAATCTTCACAATACACAGAAATGATATACGAAATAGCAACAGA
>ML811809.1:49154-81243 GCA_009831015.1 Picea engelmannii
TGGATGTTGATCTTGCCCAAAAAGGGCCAACGTCTCCCTCAGAGGGGCCTGACGTCTCCCTTTTGAGCTCATATTGTGACATTTTTAGCATTTAATGTGAAAAACAGTGTAATATTGTTAGTCAGCCTTGTCGGTTGTTTTAAATGACCTATTTTGTAATTAAAGGTCATTAGGATGATATAAATAGAGGACGTTGCCTCTCATTTTTTCATAACACAACTCACTCTCTTATGAGAGAATCATTTTTAGTCTTTTGTCTTGGTATTTTGCTCTTGGAAGTGAGGCATTACTCTTGTGGAGGATCATTCTTGGCATTTTTATGGTGTTTTCTATCATTGGAAGGTTTACAACTAGGGTTTGATAAGCTCTTCATTGATTTGTAAGTGTATTTCTAATGCAAAACTTCTTAAATGAATGGTTGTAGGTTAAATCTCTTGCATTTATGGTTACATTGTTATTATTTTGCTTAATCATTGAAACCCTAGGTAGCAAGCACACAAGTAGGTCCTTGCTATATGCCCCCATGATAGAAAACTTGTTTTAGCCATTGATTAAGGAGAATATAGCCTAGCCGTTTCTACACTAATTCCCCTTTTTCTAAGTTATCCTTTTAACATAAGTTGAAGAAAGAAGACGTCCTAGGCCTAATTGATTTTACACCTAGGGTTTTGACTTTTTAGGGTTTGAAGGGCCTTGCTCTTGCAACACCTTTCACCCTTAGATTTATGTTTTGAAGTTAGTCGTTTTGCCAAGGATTTTTAAGGAAAGAGGGAGGAGCATGAGGCCTTGCTTAAGCAACACCGGAATGAGCCTCCTCCCCTTAGGGTTTTGACTCTAGGGCCCTGCTATTGCAGCACCATAGAGCCTAACTCTCCCGTCCTTAGATTTAGATTCTCCCGAGACCTAGCCCTTGCCTCTTGACTCCATAATACCCTAAGGCACTAGTCTAACTCTCCAACGTTGAGCTTCTTGTGCCAAAACAAACCTTTCAAACTTCTTAAATTTGAAACCCTAACTAACCCTAACGTCTCACTAACCCTAATTTGATGATGACGTCATGCCTAGTTTGAACTCTTGGTTGATGGAAAACGTTGTGGCTTGGTCATCTAGCAATAGACATTGATGTGTAGATAAATTTCATTGGCTTATTGGCAAGAACGTTCACCTCTTTGTCTACCAAACTAACCCTAGAACAAGGCTGACGTCACCTCTAGTATAGTGACGCAACAACCTTTGTATGTGAGCATTTAATGATATTTAATGTGTTGTGTTGATTCAAAGATTGATTATATACATTGAATGTTATATCATTTCCAGTGTTTATTGAGAAGTAATATTATAAGCCATAGTCATTTTTGCAATCATTGACTTCGTCAATAATTACTGTTGTATGTGTTCATATATAATATTGATAGTCATTAATTTGTGAAGTACTAACCACTACTGCACGTATTAGTTTTATTGTGGCTTTGTCTCGCAAATAGGTGATTCTTCCGTGGTATTTCTTCATATTGACTATCTTCTTGGCGGTAATCTGTGAAGGGAAAACCTACTTTAACCTTTTGAACTTTAATCCCTTGACCCTTTTCCTTTCAACACCCCAGACTACTAGGGACGTCTCCCTTGGGTTTAGCCACCCTAAATAGAAAGAGCTCCCCATCGAGGTGACAGCGGGTGGGGAAGCTCATGTTATGCCAGTTTGATCCTTACCTTCCAGCTACTTGACCTAGACTACAAACTGAGCGATAACAGGGATTAAGACTTAGGGTTTGTCCATAGGTGACCAAAAAACAACCCAAGGCATCGACATATCAATCCTCGACCAAAGTTGAGAAAGGTCTCACTTGAGACACCATGAGGATCACAAAGAGCATATGGTCTTATGTCGACGATGAAGGACTAATTACACAAAGATCCATCTAGGATTGCATCCATGTTACTCATTGCAGTGTATTTAAAAAATGATAAAACATAAGGGAAACCATACATTCCTTAACAAACAACAAAGCATAACAGGAACAAAACATTCCAACAACACATGAGCAACACATCATGGGACCAAAATCATTGCAGCTTTATTATCATCTTCATTCCATCATTCACAAACATACATTAAGAAATTCATATATTGAAAGAAATAAATCCCAACCCTTCTAAGAAATTCCTTATTGTTACCTTACATCATGCTATGCACATCTATTCAGACTCTATATAGAGGACAGAATCATACTCACAATCAAAGAAATTACAAAACATATGCTCAAGGTGAGCTCAATAACATCAATACTACTTCCACAACAACAATTCACAAGTTCACAAGCCAATGGGCTCACCAGCTAACCAACTAGCCAATCAAAAACCCAACAACAACCCTCTTTATCTTGTCGTTGCTTCATTTTATATCCTTCTCTACTTTGGTGCTCTGTTTCTTTTAGTTCTACCCCACTCGTTCCTCCAGTTGCCTCCAGATGATAGTGTCGCACGCTTTTGTCGCCTTCCTGCATTTCAATATTACCTCTATGGAATCATGGAAATATTAACCATCTTTCCAACTCATATTCTTTCTGCTCCACATTCCCTTGTGTTGTTGGCAGTAATGATTCAAGGAGATTTCCAAAATATTATTTTTTTGATTCTGTCATGCACACATTGTCTTCTTGATTTCTAGCACATATCACAAAACTTGAACCAACATGCTTTGGAAAAAATCGAACTAGCACGCATTATCAAAACGTGATCTAGTGTGCACGCATCTTGTTACCCCTTGTGCAGTTGCTTGAGCACGCACAACTTCGTTTGTGTGCACATGAGATATTTAACCAAAACTTTGGGTGCCAACAACCCCCCACCACTATTACTCGGCTCGTCCTTGAGCCAACTACCTCATTGAATAACCAATGCAATGGACAGAACTGTGTTCCTCGGTTCCTGCATGAACTTCTTGAATTTTCGATCAGGTTCATTGAGAATGCCTTGGAGTTCATGGGTGAGTTGAAAAACAACATCGACATCGACTGTTGTGACCTAAGGAATTGTCAAGTCTGTTGCATTCATTTTCTTAATCAAGGGGTTGGCATCAACCTATGCATCTGTGAGCTAGGTGTAAAATATTAAGGCCTTATCGACCGCAAAAGTGATGAGCTTTGATATACTCTAGTGCTTAGCCCAAGCTGCAATAATATCCTTTTTCTTTGACACAATAGATTTCATTGTCAATGCACACTCATGTGGAGAGCGAGAGACCACATTACTCTTATGTTGTGCGACCTCAACCTTGGTTGCACGGGCTCTATAACAAAGAGTTGTTAATTCTGGGGGGGTTGTAGATGGGTCCACAAGGCGAAGCTATGATCCAACACCCTTGAAAAATCATGCCACCTACTGAGGTCATCCCAAATAATCGCTTCAGGTGTTGCAACATATTTATGCAACTTTGTCTCCTCTAGAGTTAATTGGTGAATCCACACATGGAGTGCTTCATTCTGAGATTCAAGGACATGACTGTTCTTGGAAATCCATTTAAGTTTTTATGGTGCTGAGATCTCTATCTGTACCTGCTCTCTCTTACAAACCTGTAAGTAAGCATCGTCTAAAGAAGTGAAGACATTTGTATGATGGGCTAGAAGGGATTCATATTGTGCCTTGTAATGTGCATGTTAGCCTCAACAAGATGCATTTGTTGGAAGTTCTGATTGAGAAAATTGTCCTCTTGTCAGTGACATCAATTACCTTATTTTCCCTAAATTGAATGAATTTGACATGGTGTAACTAATTTTCATATCAACCATTATTATTACCAATATTTTCCGTCGCCGAACATTCCCAAATAATGATGACTTGGACGATGTCATACATCTACTAGTCTAATTCTCTGGAGGAACTATTCATGCTTCCTACACACCCCTGCAGTAGTTTACCCTAGATTATTTGGCCACAACGACCCCCCTGCAGTAGTTTACCCTAGTTATTTGGCCACAACGACCCCCCTGCAGTAGTTTACCCTAGATTATTTGGCTGCAACGACCCCTGGTAGGTTGCAACATTTCCTCATACATGCCCTTCCGTCAGTTTCTTCCATGGAGGCACTTCGCTAGGCTCAGTCGGTTCTAGTAGTATCCATTGACTAACCAGTTGGTCTGCACTTAAGCCCATCTTATATGTTTTCTCAATGGGGTTGAGGAAGAGTGAAGTAGTAAACATTTATTTGGTTACCATAGATGGAGTAGATGTTTCCATCCTTCACACACATAGTTCCCTTATTTTCCCAGTAGAGAAATGAGGGACAATAGGTACAAAGGGATTTCTCAACAGTGCATGTCGTGCCTTCATATATTGGTTGTGCGCCTCACACCACTACTTGGCTATCCATCACCTTTCATAAGACCATGTGTATCGACAAATATCTACATTCACTCTAAATCCTTCCCTCGACGACTCTTCCACGGCTTCCCATTCATGTCAAAGTTCTCGATGCGTTTCCCACCATTATGCAGGTATTCCTATGAGCATTGTATCAAGAGCGCGAACCCAGTGGTGTTCAGGAAAGTGTTGCATCCAGGAAATAAATTCATCCACTAGATCCAACACATCGATCTGGTAGGATTCAAACTCTTCTTCATGCACTTCAGTGGTAATGCACGCACATCGCCTCATCGAGACTTCATACATCTTATGTTGTCACCTCTTCGTGGCGTCATCCAAATTCATATCATAGGATTTCACATTCTTCTAGCCTTGTTCCCCATCCACCATAGGAATGAAATAATATTCCTTTTGCCCCATGATCTTATTTATCTTCTCAATATTAGAGCTTTGTGCATCCTCATCCAATGGCTCATTGTATATGTCCCCTTCATTAGGATTTAGAGGCGTGATCACACATCGAGTGTCAATTTTAAACAAAATCTAACTCTCCTTCAAATTCAACATTGCATGGTTGTCGAAGGCCCAATCAATGCCAAGTAAGGAAGGGTATGGGTCAGAGTCATCCTTCATCTTCACCCCTTCTATATTCACCTCCACTTGCTCCAGTCATCCTATATGGTAGATATTGTATTGATTTTCCAACTGCAACTGAATGGGAGACAAGACCAAACTTGGTTTATCCATAAATTCCCATGACTTCTTCAGCAGGATGTTCACATTGGAACCCATATCCAACATGACCCCATGTAACATCCCCACTATAATCCTCGATTTAATTAATGCATAATGTAGATATAAATGTGGATATGGCCAAATAATGTAAATGCGAAATATATTTTCATGAATTGTAAATAAATATAATGTAATACCAGTTGTTGGGAAATGGATAGATATGGGGGTTGATTAATCCACAAGAGAGGGAGAATTCCTAAAGAGTTTCCAGAGGGGGTCCAAAGGGAAATAATTTATGGGTATTAATTCAAACCCACATTTCTGAATTTTATTATCAGTTGGGGAAACCTTCTATTTTTTGGTTGAGTGTATGAGAGCCCAATCATTGAATACATGCCATAGGGTGGGTGTGAGATTCACATACCATAGTTATTAGAGATCATGGGGCTGAAGTACAACCAACATTGGGTAGAGTGAGTAGTCAACTATCTTGGGAAAGGAGAGGAAATTATTATGGGTGGTAACAGACAATTTTAGATGAACAATTAGAGAAGAGAGGAGAGAGATTGGGAGCTAGAACAACAAGGATGGACGAATTTTAGAGCATGTTGGAGCAATTTTGGATCTTTTTGGAGCTAGAAATTGAAGAGCTAGGTTGTTAGGCTTGAAGAGTGAACTCCTAGGTGATTTACATTGTATCAACAAATGTTTGTTGTTGTTTTGCTAGTGGTTTTCCAGGCAGCGAGTTCCCAGCAAATAGATTCCTAGATAATTGAGCCAAATAAACCCTGATAAACAAATGGGATGCCTGATGGATTGAGAGAAGTGAAGGGGTGCATTCCTTGGGTTGAGCAGGTCAAGAGGAAGAGAGCTGGAGGAATTTTGGGATAATTGTAGAAGAAAACCAGTGGGTTGTGTGATATGGATTTGTGAAGGATTCTGAGAGGCACACTTATTTTGTGGATTCCTAGCCCCAGCTCAAGGGTAAATTATTTTTTAGAACTGGAACAACAAGTATATGGGTGGGTGTAACATCCTCTCGAAGCACTTGGTTACACAAACATTTTATAAAAGATAAGTGTTTATCTATTTGTTGAGTTATTCCATGAATTTAATTGTTGTGCTTAACTCTGTATATGTGAATGGTTAATTGTTGTTGTGAATGAGTTATTAGTTGCATTCATGTTCATTTAGAGTGTTGTAGATACATTTAATTATGGGTATCAGAAATTAGTTGAATATGTGTTTAAATCATAGCTGGTAAGCTACAAGATTTGATCAGCAAAAGAAAATTTCATTTTTTATGTGTATATCCACAAATAATGTTCCTTGGTTAAGTTGGGGAACACTACATAATGGTGTTATATATCAAGGTTATTCAACACCTTGCTTGTATGGGCCAGAAGCCAACATGGATTAAGCAAATTCATGGTTGCATATTTCATCCTGTGACGATTTGGGGAAAAATGGGGAATCGAAGTGAAACCCCCAAACTTTGAGCAGATTACCAGTTTAAGTGCTTCAGAGGAGCTGAAGAAGGTAATTCATGGCGTCGAGTTGCAGGTTGCAAAGTCAATTTTGGCCTAGAGGGTCGAAATCCTGTGAGTTTCATGACAATCGTGAATTTTTGTGGATTGATGGCCTAGATTAATTTGATCTGGAGAATCATCAGTTAAGATTCAATTGCAAAATATCAAAGAAAGGCATTCCCAAAAGGTATTCAGGAAGAAGGTTTCAGAAGGACTTGGAGTAAAGCATGAGGTTGATTCTAAAGGGATGAATTTGATAAGGTGAGCTTGAATTAACAAGAGTTGTAAGATCGGTCATATATTTTCCCAGTCGTTGGATTTGCAGGAGGTGTTTCAGGAGGGATTGTTTGGAAGATTGGGTGTGTTTTGGCATCCAATGAAGTCAGTCTGGCTGAGGTAACCAATGCACAATTTTTGGAGCTTGAGATGATCGTGGTCATTGAGAGGAACGATTGTTAACCGTCTGATCTATCGAATGAGCATGTTTTCTTGGAAAAGTTGAGGGTGAAGGAGAATTCCACACAAGTTGCCATGTCATTGTGCCATGTTAGAGGACATGTCAGCAAGGGCAGATGAATTAGTGAGTTCCACATAGCTTTAAGATGCAGGTCTCCAGAAAAGAGATAATTTTGATGGTTCAGAAAGGATGGTTTGTGATAAGTCATTGAAAGGAGGTTGTCAGAGGGTTCGTTTAGGGAGAGTGCTTCCGATGGGCGAATCTGAAAGAACGATATCGATAGGTCATCGAACTTCGAAGTTTGGAAAGGTCAAGGAGTATAGAAAGTTGAAGCTTTCAGATCAGAAGGTTCTGAAGAAGAGTTCTAACATGCTTGCAGAGGTCTAGCTACAACTTGGCAAGGCCAGGAAGATCAACGATTGGGATTAATTGTGATTTTGAGATCAACTGTTTGGATCTAAAGACTATTACAATAGTGAATTAGTGAAGTTTTCCATGAAAATTTCCAATTTTTTAAGGTCTTCATCTTACAAGGCATTTTTTAGGGTCTAAATAATGCTTTTAGAAAATCAATTTTGTACAAAATTGTGTTTCCATGTCCTTCTAGGACACATAGTTTCTGCTTCTAAAATGATAGAGCTCGGAGAGAGCTTTCCAAAAAAATAAATTGTTCTCCAAACGGAGCTTGTATGAGGGAGTTACAACAAAAATA
Organism: Picea engelmannii; assembly: GCA_009831015.1. Taxonomy (NCBI): domain Eukaryota; kingdom Viridiplantae; phylum Streptophyta; class Pinopsida; order Pinales; family Pinaceae; genus Picea; species Picea engelmannii. The sequence continues at coordinate 56,950 of ML811809.1, forward strand.
GTCAAGGGTAAAATTTAGTACCAAATTTATTTTAGAGGGAATAACTCCTAGCTCAGGAATCAGTTTGGGCCCAAGAGTAGTCTATGGAAATTTAATGGATTGTAGAAGTCAACTATGGAGCCAGATTTGAATTCTGGGTATCTAAAAATGTGATGGGAGAGAAAGAGGACACGTGTAGCATGAAGGGTTGAAAAAGGGAAAATGGTCAAAACTTTTGAATACCATAACTTTATGCTTAGAACTAAGAATTGGGAAAATGAATAGTCGATGGAAAGTTATTGAGGAGGATAATCCATATATTAACCCATAAAATTAATGAGCAGAAAATTTTACGGACAACTCAAAAGAAGATGACTGGTGGCATTAAAGGGAAAAAAAATTATAATTTATTTTCCAAATTGTGTATGTATTTATTTTCATCTAACATAAGTTGTTTGCATGCACATTTTCTGCATAATTAGAGTTTCATAGAAGCAGTTTGGTTTCTATATGAGAACCATAGCAATGGAAGATGCCCAAGGGTCCTACAGTCATGAGAAGGAATTCAAAGGTCTACATGTCAGAATTGGGAATGCTGAGACTAAGTCAAATGGAAGAAGAGACATGAAAGAGTCTATAACTATGAGAAGTTTGCATAGAGAAGTGCAGAGCTATAGAGTTGATAATGAAAATATTATGAAGGCTTAGGAAAATATAATTCAGAGCTTGAACATGTTGTAGAATTGATCCAATAAGTTCTTTGGAACAAATACCGAAGTTAGTGCTAGGAAAGTCACAACATCCAAATAACATAGTAGAAGGGATGGACATGGGAATGATAGGCATTCAAGGAGTAGGAGCAGATGCCATCCTTCCCCAGAAAAATCCACTAGGAGAGATCATGGTAGTTCAAGGCCAGGGAGCAGCCCAGGTGTGTCCCCTGTCAGGAGGCAAAGGAGAAGGCCTGAGGGATACATCTTGCAAGGTGAGCTTAGGAAGATCAAGCCACCAACTTTCAATGGTGAGCATAGGAAGGGAGAAGAGGCAGAGGTTGATGTCTGGCTATTGGAAATGAAAAAATATTTCCAGTTGCATGATTACCCCTCCAGGGTAGAAATAAGAATTGAAACCTACCACTTGTAGGGAAAGGAAACCATGTGGTGGGATCAGCGTAGGAAATCCAAGCACCTTGATGAGAAGAGGGTCTCATGGAGGTCGTTCAAAAGATATTTCCAAGAGAAATATTTATCTGAGCATTACTACGAGAGGAAGATGAAAGAGTTATTTGAACTCAAGTTCGGAAGTATGACAATGGATGAGTATGAGAAGAGGTTCTTTGAATTGTTGAAGTATGTTGAATTAATAAATGATGAAAAGGTCAAAATCCAAAGGTTTTATAGCGGGTTACCCTCCTTCTACAAACAAGATACAATATGATAACCCCAGGACTTTGGAGGAGACCATAAGGAAAGCAAGGCATCTCTATGAGAAAAGCAGAGGGAGGCCAGTCTTTCAAAAGAATTGGAATGACAAGATGAAAGCAAAGAGGGAGCAAAGGCAGAAATGTTTTAAGCCAACCTTCTTCAAGAATAACTCTCAAGAAAATCAACAAGGACATACAACCCAAAATGAACAGAAGGCAGTTGAATCTTTTGGAAAAAGGCCAAGGCAACAACCTATACAATGTTGGGGATGTGAGGGGAATCACTTGTATAGGGAATGCCCTCACAAAAGAGAAAGAATGAGGATTGTTCACAACATTCAGGAGGCTAAAACAATGGAAGATATGGGAAGAAACATGTCAAATATTTATGTAGTCTTAGACAACAAGCAAGCAGAGTATCAATCCCCCATGATTGAAGTGGAAGGGAATATTGATAGCAAGGGATAAGAGAAAGATCAACGAGTTGTTTAAAGATTGTCTGATAGACATGAATGGACTCAATTGAAAGTTGGGTGTGAACATTATACCTCTGGGTTCATATGACTGACTAATTATCATGGATTGGTTGGAAAAACACCATGTTGTCCTAGACTGTTACAAAAAGAAAATGACTTTTCTTGATGAAAAATGGAAACAAGGAAAGATTCAAGGAATTTTGAGAGTTGTAGCTATTAGAGAAATTTCAGCCATGCAAATGAAAAAGAGTTTTAGGAAGGGATGTCAAATCTTTATAGCCTACATGGAAGACGCAGCTAGTGATAAATTGGCAAGTCTTGAAGTCCATTTGGTTTAAAAATATTTTGAAGATGTTTTTGAGGAGATTCTAGGATTTCCATCGAAGAGAGACATCGATTTCTCTATTGATTTGGTGCTAGGTTATGCCTCAGTGTCCAAGACACCTTACATAATGGGCACACTAGAACTAAAAGAGTTGTAGATGCAGCTAGAGGATATTTTGAAAAAGGAGTACATACGCCCAAGTGTGTCACCTTGGGGAGCCCCAGTTATTTTTTTGAAGAAGAAATATGGAACCTTAAGGTTGTTTATTGATTTCAGACAATTGAATAAGGTCAGTATGAAGAACAAATATCCCTTGTCAAGGATTGGTGATTTATTTGATCAGCTGAAAGGTGAAAGAATATTTTTCAAGATTGAATTGAGATCAGACTATCATCAAGTGAGGATAAAGGAAGAAGATATTAGAAAGACAACATTCAGAACAAGGTATGGGAATTATGAATTCATGGTAGTGTCATTTGGACTATCAAATTCCCGAGCTATTTTTATGTGTCTAATGAATGGAGTGTTCAAGGAATACCTAGACAAGTTTGTAATTGATTTCTTAGATGATATTCTTATCTACTCTAAGTATGAAGAGGAGAATGAGGAGTATATGAGAATAGTGCTAAAGGTTTTAAAGGAGCATAAATTGTATGCCAAGTTAAGTAAGTGCATATTTTATCAAAAGAAGATCCACTACTTGGGGCATACTATTTCAGCAGATGGGATAACAATTGATTCTAAGAAGATAGAGGCCATTAGAGGATGGTCAACTCCAAGAAATGTGATGGAGGTCAAGTCATTTATGGGTATTGTGGGTTATTACTGAAGATTCATAAAAGGGTTTTCAAAGATTGCAAGCCCAATCACTTCCTTGCAAAAGAAGGGAGTGAAGTTTGAATGGACACCAAAATGTGATGAGAGTTTCCAACAATTGAAAATATTTTGACAAGTGCGCCCATATTAAATATTGTAGATCCAGATGAATACTTTGTAGTGTGTACATATGCGTGCAAGGGAGGGATTGGTGGAGTCCTCAGTCAAAAATATCATGTGGTATGTTATGAATCCCGAAAATTAATAGAGCATGAGAGAAATTATGTTGCTCATGATCTAGAGTTAGCATCAATTGTACATGCATTAAAAATGTGGAGGAATTACCTCATGGGGAATAGGTTTGAGTTAAGAACAAACCACTATGGTATGAAACATTTATTTGGACATCCAACACTAAATTCCAGACAAACTAGATGGTTGGAATTTCTTAGTGAGTATGACTTTGAAATTAAACATATTAAAGGAAAATAAAATCAGGTGGTTGATGCACTTAGCATAAGATATCATGAAGTGCATATTTCAGCCATAAACATGTACAGGACATATTTAAAAGATAAAATTCTTGAAGCAGCAAATCCACATCAACATAATTTGCAAATAAAAGAAAACTTACAACAAGAAAATTTATAGCAGAAATTTAAATATTATGAATTAAAAGAGGATGTAATTTTATTGTATAAAGGCAAGGTGTTTGTGCCAAATTCCACGGAGATGAAAAATATAGTGTTGAGAGAAATGCACAATGTGCCATATGTTGGGCACACATGATATCAAAAATCAATTACAACTATATAGAGCCAATATTTTTGGCCAAGAATGAAGAAAGAAGTAGCTAACTACATATCTTGTTGTCTAGAGTACCAAAAGGTGAAAACAGATCACAAAAATTCAACGAGATTGCTACATCAATTGTCCATTCCAGAATGGAAGTGGGAAGTGGTTACATGAGATTTTAATATGAAGTTCCCTAGAAAAATGAAGCAACATAATTCCATCATGGTGGTGGTGGAAAAATTGACTAAGGAAACACATTTTATTCCTGTGAAGACAACACACAAGGCAACAAACATTGCAGATATTTGCACGAAGGAAGTTGTCAAGCTACATGGAGTGCCTAAGGAAATAGTTTGAGACAAAGATTCCAAGTTTACATCCAAAATTTGGCAAGGTTTGTTCAAAGGATTTGGGACAAATATGAATCTTAGTACAACGTATCACCCAAAATCAGATGGGAAAACAAAGAGGACCAATAGGATAATTGAAGACATGCTCAAAATGTATGTGATGGATCAACCATCAAAATGAGAAGACTATATCCACTTAATGGAGTTTTATTATAATAATGGGTATCAATCCTCATTAAAAATGAGTCCAGTTGAATCTTTGTATGGCAAGAAATGTAATACGTCAGTGAGTTGGGATAACCCAGCACACAGAGCCATCATTGGTCCCTATTTGCTAAAGGAAATGGAAGAGAAGATGACAAGGATCGAGTATAAATTAAAGGTTTTCCAAGACAGGAAGAAGAGTTATGTAGACAAGAACATAGTTTATAGAGATTTTAAAGTAGGGGAATAAGTTTACCTAAAATTTAAAGCAAAAAGAAGTTCGATAATATTGGGTTGTTGCTCGAAGTTGGTTGTAAGGTATTGTGGGCCTTTTGAAATATTAGAAAAGATAGGGACAATTTCATACATGCTATCATTGTATGCATCCATGAGAGTGAATAATGTATTTCATGTGTCATCATTAAATAAATATGTGCCTGACCCTAACCACATAATTGATTGGACTGTGATCTAGGTGGAAAACAAAGGGAATTTCTGGGTGGAACTAGTACGCATCATGGATCGGAAAGTCATAGTGCTCCGGAACAAATACATAGGGATGGTAAAGGTTCAATGTACCTACTATGGTCCTGAAGATGCAACATGGGAGCATGAAGAAACCATGCGGGAAGAATACCCGCAAATGTTTTCCAATTTTGAAGAAAATAGAAGCTAAAAACACAAGACTCCATTTTTGGGAAGCTAGTTACTAGAACCACATGTTTGAAATTCTTGGTCGCCTGTGTTGATAGCCCTAATAAAATAATGGTGCAGATTGATAGACTAAAGGAAGTGAAGGGGGTGCATTCCTTGGGTCAACAAATTGAGAATAATGAGAGATTATGGTTGGGACTGTTGTTGGAGGGTAAAGATTGCAGAATATTATTTCACTTTCTAAGTATTGTGATGTAAATTTATATATGTATTTCGTCATGGTGTAGTGCATCAAGGATGATGCACAATTGTAGGGGAGGGGTAATGTAACATCCCCACTATAATCCCTGGTTTAATTAAAGCATAATGTATATATAAATGTGGCTATGGCCAAGCAATGTGAATGTGAAATGTATTTTCATGAATTGTAAATAAATATAATGTAATACTATTTGTTGGGATATGGACAAAGATGGGGGATGATTAATCCACCAGAGAGGGAGAATTCCTAGAGATTTTCCAAGAGAGGGTCCAAAGGGAAATAATTTACGGGTATTAATTCAAACCCACATTTCTAAATTTTAATATCATTTGGGGAAACCTTCTATTCTTTGGTTGTGTGTATGAGAGCCCAATTATTGAATACATGTCATAGGGTGGGTGTGAGAGTCACGTCTCATAGTTATTAGAGAGCATGGGGCTGAAGTACAATCAACATTGGGTAGAGTGAGCAGTCAACCATCTTGGGAAAGGAGAGGAAATTCGTATGGGTGGTAACATGCAGTTTTAGACATTCAATTTTAAATTAACAACAATTAGAGAAGAGAGGAGAGAGCTTGGGAGCTAGAACAACAAGGTTGGGTGAATTATAAAGAATGTTGGAGGGATTTTGGAGCATTTTGGATTTGAAAATTGAAGAGCTAGGTTGTCAGGCCTAAAGAGTGAACTCCTGGGTGAGTTGCATTGTATTAACAAGTGTTTGTTGTTTTTTTGTTGGTGGTTTTCCTGGAAGTGGGTTCCCTTGAGTTCCCAACAGATATATTCCTAGATACCCAAGTCAAAGAGACCCTGATAAACAAATGGGACGCTCGATGGATTGACAAAAATGAAGGGGTGCATTCCTTGGGTTGGGTAGGTCAAGAGGAAGAGAGATGGAGGAATGTCGAGATAATTGTAGGAGAAAACCAGTGGGTTGTGTGATATGGATCTGTGAGGGACTATGAGAGGAAACCTTATTTTGTGGATTCCTATCCCCATCTTGGGGGTGAATTTTTGTTGAGAACTGGAACAACAAGTCTATGGTTGGGTGGAACGTCCTCCCCAAACAGTTGGTTGCAAAAACGTTTTATAAAAGATAAGTGTTTATCTATTTGTTGAGTTATTCCAAGAATTTAATTGTTGTTCTTAACGATGTATATGTGAATGAGTTATTAGCTGCATTTATGGTCATTTAGAGTGTTGTAGATGCATTTAATTATGGGTATCAGAAATTAGTTGAATATGTGTTTAAATCATAGTTGGTAAGCTACATGATTAGCAAAAGAAAATTTTGTTTTTTATGTGTATTACCACAAGTAATGTTCCTTGGTTAAGCTAGGGAATGCTACACCCCATCCATTTCATAACTCCCTAGTTCAGTTTTCATCTTGAATTCTTTGTTTTTTCCCTTCTTCTTACCGACCTGGCACAGATCCCTTCCTCGGAGGGGGACTGATATAGTTCTCTCTATCCCTTATCCCCCATGTAGGTTGCTAACATTTGTGTCAACTTTCTAGTAGCATTAGGATCATTTAGAAATCTCAAACAACAACGTAAGAAGTTACTTACTTGATCTTCACTATCTGTCTCGTGACCCAAATCACGCAGTGCTTCTTCGCGTTTTGTGTGCTTCAACTCCTCATGGCGATGTTCTTCAATCTCTCTTTGCTCGACACATCACAAATCTTATTGTTTGTGTGCTTATTCCAATGACCTTTATGTCACACACTATATTTCTTCGTTCACGCGAGCTTCCTCCAATGACCTTTGTGTCAGGTGTTGTAATTCTTTTTGGGCACGGGCCTCTTCCAACAAACCTTTGTGTCGTGTGTTGAACTCTTCATGAATCCAGGACTCCTCAAGTGACCTTTATGTCACTAGTGGTATCTCATCTCATGCCCTTTATTATTCAATGGCCCTCTACATACAACACATAAACTGCTTCTACTGAGCAACATTGAACTTAGGAGGGGGTTGCATGGCCCTTCTGATCATCCCCTCTGGACTTTGACCCAATATTTAACCATGCTTGAAATCCATTCCTTTCTTCACTCCTGCTCGGTTTATCACCCAGACATCAACCTCCTCTTTCTTCTTCTTGTTCTCGCATGGCTACACAGTCACCATATTGCAATGTGTCTTCTTCTCTTCCCACTTTTTTAACAATTCGAGACAATCCTCTATGACATGTTGGGGGTTGTAATAGTATCCACACAGAGAATATGGTTCGGTACAGAACCTTGACACATGACCAATATCTCCATAGTTAAATAAGGTGGGGGGATTGCCTCCCCCTCTTCCATATCCTCATTTGTGACCATGTCCATAGTCGCTTCTGGGACCTCCTTGATATCCACCTCTTTCAGCACCACCACGATCACCATCGTTATGTTCTTCTTGTACCCAAAATACATCATGGGTATGGTATTGCATCAACTGGAGTGACCAATAGTTGTTTACGTCATGCTCCATGGAATTATAGAATTCACAGAATGGAGTATGATGCGTCTTTTGATACTTCTCCAATGTTGGGAAGCGAGGTGGTACATGACCCCAATGTTTACAAATTTTGCACCATTTCGTCCAAGGCCTAGTTGGAAATGGACTCGATGTTCTCATTGCCACATAGTTGCCAAGCACAAGGAACTTGTCTCTACGATGCCCCTCAGACCGACACATGGTACACCATATGTTCTCGTGCACGACTTTTTTCCTTCGCCATGTCCTGCAATTGCATCATCATATTGGGTAGTCATGACTACACCTACGCTAATCCTTCTGGTGTCTCTCCTCCTCTCGGTGTAACCTCCAATCTCATTGTGATTTCCATTGCTTCTGCTTGAGTTGTCACCTTCGGTTGGGTGAGTGGAACTCAGATATGGGGAAGTAACCCCGCAATGAACCATTCTCTATGTTGTACATCCCGGATCTAGAACGTCATCCTATCAAACAAAATCTTGAACTGTTGGTCATAATCCCACATAGTTTCTCCTTATTTCTGCTTAATCTCCTTGATATTTGTAATACACTAAGACTCCAACTTGGGATTTTGAAATTTCTTATATAGATCTCTCATGATTTATATTAGGAACCTTGTCTATCCCGCTGGTGCAATGGACTTGCACTTCATATACCACAGCAAGGCTCTCTCCCTAAATGTGGTCTCCAATTGTGCAATATTCGATACCTCATTTGTGATCCTCTTCATATACCATATCGCTTCACACGCGAACCAATTCTACTCGGCATCATCTCTACTCGTTCCATGGAATAGGGGTAACTTCAGGGTACTATCATGATTTGACATCCTCAATCTCGAACTATTTCCTCTTATTTGACTACTAGGTGTCGGGATTCTCAATATTGATACTCTTCTTAGCGAAGTAGCATTGACCTCGTCTTATTCTTCACTTGTCACCTCTCTTTTGTCTTATCCTTCTACTCTTGTCTCTACTCCAATCATCTCTTTATATGTTGTTATTTCTTCTTGGGTACAAATGTGCAAGGGGGATGGTTCAAAGGAGGGGTAACTCCATCTTTTATTAACATATCTTATGAGGTGACCAAGAGAGTTTCCTACCTATAGTCATGCAAGACCATCTATGATCGCTAACTCCTTTCCCCCACCACTAGGGGATCCTCCATATTCCTCTACTTGTCCTTCTCCTCATCTTCCTTCGAGGTTGTGGCACTCCACAACATCCAAGGGGTTCATACTTCATCTTCATGGCCCCTACGATGACAACTACTACTACCGGTATCCCCACTGGAAACCCTATTGTCAATGCCACGTATCTTTGTGGGCCTATCCTCATATGTGCTCCTATCTAGAACAACACACTCTCCCACACTTCCTCCTGGTGTGGTATCCTTTCTCTTCACTCTGGGCCTGACCCCTTGTCACACGACCCTTTCTATCTTCTTTCAACTTCTTTATTCTGCTCTCCTTCTTAACTCAACCCTTCTTGTGTATATTTTGTCACTCTCTCTCCTCTGCTCCTTTGGGTCCATTCTACTCCTCACCTCATCTCAACAAATTATGGATCCTCCTCAATGGATCCATCTCCTTTCTCATTTTCCCCCATCTTTTCATCCCCCCTAGCATTTGGGGAGTCTACTTAGCCATCGTGTCGGGCTCCATGCACATCATCCCTTTCTCCATGAACAACATCTTTATCTAGAGTGGGATTTCTTCTAGCATCCTTATTTTAAGACCTTCTGTGAACTTACTTTAAACTTCATTGAAAGAATTGGTGTATTCTACAAAAAATAAATTATATACCCTTCCTTCACTCGAGCAAACTAGAAAAAATGGCTCGAGTCCACTTGCTATTCAATGCCTTCAGCCTATCAACCGTGGCTTGTGTTGATTTTTCTAGTTTCCAAATATGATAATTATTACCTTGTGATTTCAAACATATTTCAATGTCATTGTTATCATAGAATAATCACACACTAAAAATTTCAACTGAAATAAAACTGCAGTGGAAATAATAAAAATCATAGAGAGATATCCATGCACAATAGACACAAGATTTATCCTGGGAAAACCCGAACTTGGAAGAAAAAACTAGCAAACTTTTCTCTAGAAGAAATTTAATCCAAGTTCACAAATACATCACCATAATCCAAGCACATATAAATTTTCACCCTAGTGTGAGGAAGAACCCTCAAGCATGGCGCACCATTGAAAAAATATAACACACCACCAAAAAAATTGCTAAGATGCTCCTTGAAGAATTTGTTGGAACTGCTACTACAACTGCTACTAGACTTGCGCACTGGATGAGGAGCTAAGTCAATGTGTAATAATGAAATTAACTTGCCTTTATTTATACTAATCAAGTCACTTTATTTTACTAGTAGGGACAACTTGTCATTTTTGTCTTTTAACTTTATTTTCTTTCTTTTGTATCCTTTACAAATGTTCCAATGGGACGACTTGGTCTTCTTGTCATTTATTTCTTTCTAGGGAATTCTGGGGTCTTGTATAATGGTTTATTTATATTTTCTTATGGATAATGAATGCCTGAAGTTGAAAAACTTCAGCACTCCCTCTCAACGAGGGAGACATTCTCCATACTTGGATTTATTCTGTCATAGAAAAGTTTCTTCATGAGCCATGTTGATGATCCATCTCCAGACAACTATGTCTAGAACCTTGGGTCTTAATGAAGACCGCACCTGGACCATTCACCTCCACAAGTACACCCTTATGAGTGAATGTCACCACAGGTAAGCCCCTGTGAGTGAATTTTGCATTCTCTATTGGTTAAACTACCAATGCTGAGAGAATGACGTCTAATTCTATCTGACACATGGAAGCACCTCAAGCACCTCGAGTCCACAGGTAAACTTTTGTAAGTAAGGACTACACCTAGGCAAATTTACCCCGGAAGTAGATGTATCCTTCTCCATAGGCCATATCTGGGAGAAGTTCTACCCGATGCTTACCTGGGCCACTCACCACCACAAGTACACCCTTTTGAGTGAGTGTCACTTATAGGTAAACCCCTGTAAGTGAATATTTCAGTCTCCATTGGTTAAACTACCAATCCTGGGAGAATGACACCCAATGAAACCACACATTGGAGGAAAAATAGAACCTCGAGTCTTTTGTCCTCTGAAGACTATGTCTGAGCCATTCACCATAGGTACACCCTTCTGAGTGAATGTTTGCCTGATGCTACCTCCTGGAGAACCATCAACACCTCGAGTCTTCTGTCCTTCGAAGATTATGCCAGGGCCATTCTCCACTGGTCAAATCACCGTGAACAATCTCGGGAGGGAAACATCAACACTCCCTCTTAGTGAGGGAGACATTCTGCATCACACCAATTTTGTCCCTGAAGTAAACAAAATTCTCTCTAGACAGAGGCTTGGTGAGAATGTTTGCTATCTTCTCATCTGTGGATATGTGTTGAAGCTTCACTTCTCCCTTCTACACCATGTCTCAGATGAAGTCCTGCAAGAATATTCCAAAGCCACACTACTTCACAAATTGTGACATTGGTTGTAATATGCTTCGTCTCTACTATATTGAGTGCTACCGAAGTTTGCTTCCTACTTATCCCATAAATCATAAATGATCTCAAGATGAAGTAGCACCCTGAGGTGCTCAATCTGTCTACTACACTCCCTACCCAATCAGAATCTGTATATCCCTGCAGCCTCACTTCACCACTTGAGACAAACCATATCCAATTGTACCATGTCGATACATCATCACATGCTTCGTTGCAACCCAATGGAATTTCCTTGGCTTCAACCAAATATTGGCTCAGGGTGTTGATGACTCCTAGGAATAACAACAATGATTTACTGTACCCTTGGTCTCCTACTTTACTTGTCAACCTGGGGTTCATACAAACTTAAGAGGTGTTATGTAATGTATATGCAGTCTGCACTGATAGTAGTATAGGTCTAAGAATGATCAAGGGTTTATATGCATGAAATTGTGAAGGAGATTGAAATGAAAAAAAGAAAATTAATATGTTGCTTGAATAAAAAGTACGCCAACTGAAAGGATAATTAATCTAAATTGCAGAAAATGAATTTAGTCTAATGGAAGGAAATTGAAATGACAGAAGAAAACTTAATCTATTGCTTGAATAAAAAGCACACCAAATGAAAGGATAGTTAATCTAAATTGCAGAAAAGGAATTTAGTCTAATGGCAAGAAATCATACCAAACCATAAAGAGCACACTGAAAGCAGAAGATGAATTCATTCTAGTTTAAGACAGAAAACTGCAATTAAATGAAAGCTAAACTAATGTATGAACAAAACAAGTTATTTTATGTGTAACCCTTAGATAAAAACAATCCATATGTCTTTTTATTGTTTATCGCTATTTTCATAAAAAGAAGATTAAGATGAACTGAAATATGGAGCTAAAAGGGTCCTACATGAAGTTTCTACGGGAAATGTACAGTTTCTATAGGAAACTCCTATAGGAAGCTAAAGAGAAGTCTAAAAAACTAGTGTAATTCTTTTGAAGCATAAAAAAAATTGGACTATAATAAAATAAAATGGATCTAAGGTTCTTAGACATGGAAAGGCGCCCAAGAGTGTTCCAAGAGGCTGGTGAATCTTTCTATAGGATATCTGTTGTAACTAACCGGTTAATGATAACTTCACAGAAAACATAATTAATCATGCAAAACTATATTAATCTTCAAAAAAAAATGAAATGTTAACTAATCATTTTCTAACATGAAAAGAACTAAATAAATTGCAACAGGACCCTTGAGCCCTCTTGGGTAGGCCCTACCGAAGAAGCACAAGGAGCCCTGAGAAAAAATCTAATAAGATGAAAACAAAACCATCTTTTATTTCATCAACTTCAGTAGTACATCAAGAGAAAAAAAGACTCTAAGTCTCCAACCAAAGTCTTTAGAGAAAAATCTCAATACAATATTATTAAAAAAATATGTCCATTTCTATCCTAGTCTAGAGGTCTATATATAGCTAGAGAGTTCGACCTCCCTTCCTAAATCGAGAAGAAAAGTGAGTAAATGAGGGATCTCATCCCATTACAACTATATATCCAACTGTTTCTAATTAGGAGTGGTCATTAATGCACAATGAATGTTCTCTAGGTAGGTGGGGACAATGTCCCTTGATTCTTGGCTTGCAAATCTTTGAGGGAGACAAAATCCCTTGTTTTTAGGAGGTTGGCACCCTTGAATCATGGAGACTCCTCAGTGAATTCAAGTACACACCTAAGGACCTGTTCTCAAAGTGGTATAGGGAAGATAATTAATTAAGTACGGACCTAAAAGTGGATACCCCACAAGTGCCTTGAGAAGACCCTACCAGTACTTGGTAGCCATCTTATGCAGGTTGTATGGGGAATCTGACGTGACACAATTCTCCCTACATTATATGCCTCTAATATACTACTGCGCAGATGCAGGGACATCGTTCAATTAGGATGAGAACCTCACTGCAGTTATCTCCACTATGAAGCAAGCCCAACCCAGAAGTTTATCGAGCTTCCATATGTTCTCGTATCTCCTAGACATCATGTGCAGAGCTCATAAGTACCCTGATATGGGGTGGAGTTGGCTACCATCCGACCCTGAAATCCACATATACGATAAAACACTTTGGGAACATAAATATTGTATGGAGTATCAAATGATATGAGAACACTTTCTGGCTCCATTATACGAGTTCATATTCTGCACCCATCCTCCATGCATGACTAACAAAGCCATGGAAGTTATAAGAAGAATCAGGGATTGGTACCTCATGGAACATGATACTTATATAAGATCATATGGCACAATGAAACCACCCCATTTGCTTCCTCGGTTCATGCCCGACAAACTTTTTCTCCAAGAAGTGGTGTATCAGACAATCATACATGGAGTTGGGGGAATGTTATACTGACTAAAGAAATAAATCTAGCCTCCACTACCATTTTATGTGGGCAATTATTTCTTCGAAAATACTAAGCAATCCCAATATGAAGTAAACATCCCCTTTTCCTATCGCTTTGGGGAAGAGAGATATAGGAGACATGATCCAAAAAATACTGTTAGAGAGCATTTCAATAATATCGGTCTACCTTGGGAGTATACCACAAATCTTTGGGAGAAGGAAGAAGTACACCAGAATGCATGGACGTATGATGATTTCATCTTCAACAGGTGTGGCCAGCCAAGAGGAAGGATTGTAGACAAAGAAAAAGTGAGAAAAGAAGCCAAGAAGAAGGCAGAGAAAGAAGAAGTTGGGTGATCTTCCCCCATTTCCATCTCAACACACTCAAGGTATGTAGAGGAAGAATAAGAAGTATCGGTTGATAAAAAGAGGAGAGACAAAGATAAGGTTTTGAAGCGGAATATTGAGGCCCACAAGGCTAAGGCTAAAGCTAAAGCTGAAGCAGAGGAAAAATCCACAGCAGAGAGAGAGGCCAAACGAAAGGAACAAGCAGAAAAGGAAATAGAATAAATTTAAGTAGCATCGTAAAAAGTGGAAAAGGAAGCTAAAGAGGCAGCCGACAAAGCTGTTGAAGAAAGGCAATGGAAAGACATGGAATACAGAGAGGGGGACACACATCCCATGGACACAGACATTCCAGAAACGTCTACCGTTGGTGTAGAAATAGATTTGTCAGGCCATGTCTTAGGACTTGGGCTCTGGGATCCATTTCATTTGAGCGAAGTACTGAACCTAAGGAGCTTCACCTATGACAAAAAGACATGTAGGATTGTGCAGGAGAAGGTGAATAAAGTGTCAGTAACAGAAGGAGCACCAATCTCGGTTGCCACCCATGTTCCTATAATGGGAGACGTTAGAGAATATCTTGTAGCAACATCAATGGTTGGCTCCATGTTTATGAACGCTAATGTAGACAACATACGAAGATTGTGCCAACAAAACAAAGAGAAAGAGGCAAGGCTCAAAGAGTTGTAAGAAAATATTTAGCAAGTCAAGATTGATGAGAGAATCCTTTAAAGCTTCAAAATCAGCGCGGAGAAATTGAGGAGAAATTTGGAAGGAGCCATCATCAACATGTATGCTCACTTGTACCTCTTACAAAATGTAGATGCAATAATTATTGATCAAAACAACCAAATACAAGCGAAGATGACATAGTATAGCATCATTCGTGAAGGCATAACTGACATAGATAGATGGATAGAGGAAAATCCAGGTGCACCACCTGATTTATACTGGTCGTTAAATATGGAAAGAAAGACGTATTTGTATGAACTGGATCATTTCCAACAGATAAGACAGAAAATCGATAAAGAATTCACCAGATCTATGGAAGTATGCTCAAGGATCCATAAAGAAGCACATGAATTGATAAAAAACAACTAATTTCCAAAGCTATATGAACTTGGGAAGAACTTGATGTTATAAGAATTGGTAGACAAAGTACACAACAACACGGATCAAAGAAGGGCAGTAGTTGAAGCCACCACCACCGTCTCCACAGACCTCATAGATCAACACATGTTACAACCAGTTAAGTTGCTTACCATGATACAGGCCTTCATGACAGCACTGGCTGAAGACATGAGTATTGTGGAGGATAGTGTTTCTCTAAATAATGCAACGTTGGAGCAACTTACTTACAGAAGGATTAAATCCTTGAATGACCCGCTGGAAGTTTGGACAACATATCTCAGGAATAGAAATCCTTGAAGGAAGGCACAATACCTACCTTTTGTTTTGTCTTTTTCTTAACAAACCTCAATTTCGACTTATTAGTACACTTGTCATTAGGAATAAGAAGATGAACCATTTTTGTAACCGCTTCTTCAAGAAGAAGACGAAGAGTCATATAGGAGTTACTAAAATTTGTATAAAGAGGAATAGAAGCCCATTTGAGAGGGGATGTTGACTCTTCAAACATTGTCTATCTCTTAATTATTTTGGGAACACAATGTCAACTAAAATTGAAGAGTTGTTTTGGAGTTTTCAAGTATTATTGTTGAAACTACTAATAAGGAGAATCCCTCAGGGACAACTTTTGAAGGAATTATTTTGTGTGTGAAGCAAATCTAAGCGGTGAATTATTTTAAGCAAGGATGAATGTTGTTCATATGGACTGTAAGAATGCTAGTTTGTTTATGGATCAATTCTTATGCAATATTTTCTATTTTACAGTTTTAAGTATTTCTTCAAATATTTGTATGCCTTCATCTTGTTGAGTTGTTAATGCATGCATTATTGTAATCTAGACTAATCTGGTTATATGTATGTGTACACACTTGTTTATGATTCCGCTCTTCTATTCCAGCTATATGTGTAGGATTTTATGTAGGATTCAGTTTCACTTTCAACTCACCAGTTACTGTAGTTTGCTCCTAGATATGATAGGTTAAAGCAAATTAGTAATAGATTAGTTTGCATTTCATACATACTCTTCATCTACATCTTTTCATTGCATATCCACTCATCATCCACCCTCATCAACAAATCATTCCGCAACTGGCCAAAACCCTAAAAACAATAACAATGGTAGCCGGGTCAAATTCTGGATCGGACTCATAACCCAAACAGTACACAGTCTAGTTGGGACCACATATCGGGGAGTACCCCTTATTGTTGTCGGGAGAATTTAGACCCATCAAAAGGGAGTTTCAGAAGCCTAACTCGAAATCGTAGTGCATTACTGAAATCAAGCAACAAACATGAGAGACAATATGGGATTATGATGAGTGGTTCAAGATATTGTTAGATAGGATGACATTCCAGATCCAAGATGTTCAACATAGGGAATAGTTCACTATAGGACTACTCCCCATATCCAAGTTTTTCTCAGCCAACAAAAGGTGACTTCTCAAGGTGAGGCAATGGAGATTGTGATGCACCTAGAATCCATGCCAGGAGGTGGAGAGACTTCAACAGGATTGGTGCAGATGTAGTCCTAGCTTGCAAATATGACAATGTAGTTACAAGATATGGAAAATATGAAAGTGGTGCACAAGCACGTGTGTTGTAATACATGTCGGTCAGAAGGTCACCGCATGGACGAATGTCCTACGTTGGGAAATTGCTTGGCAATAGGTGCACCAAATTCATTTTTGAATGGGCCTTAGAACGAATGGTGTGATATTTTCAAATAATGGGGACATATCCCTCCCCACCACCAACAGTTGATAAATACAAAAAGACTCACCATACTCCATTTTACAAGTTATGCAAATCCATGGGGCATGATGTGAACAACTGTCGGTCACTTCAGTTGATGTAGGACCACACTCATGATGCCTTTCGGGTTCAGGAAGAGCAGAAAGGTGGTGACCGAGAAGGTGCAGAAAGAGGTGGATACCAGGGAGGTCCAAGAGGTGTATATGGATGAGGCCAAGGATGAGGATATGGAGAAGGTGGAGGAATACCACCCACTTGTTTCATTTCTGGCGATATAGGCCATGTTTCAAGATTTTATACCAAACTACACGCTCTCTATAGTACCAAGCATGCCACAGAGTATTGTCCCAACTTGTTGAA
The DNA here is from genome assembly GCA_009831015.1 of Picea engelmannii. Lineage (NCBI taxonomy): Eukaryota > Viridiplantae > Streptophyta > Pinopsida > Pinales > Pinaceae > Picea > Picea engelmannii. Next base: position 74,203 of record ML811809.1, read on the forward strand.
GGAGCAGCAAGAGAAGAAGGCATGCTCTAGAGTTGTATGAGAACCAAAATAAGGATGAGGAAGTTGATGTGCAGGTGATAACCCGAGGAGAAGCTAAAATGGGAATGGACTTAGAGTGTGGAGAAAGCTCAGGCCAGAGAGAAGAAGGGAAGATTAGAAAAGAGACACAATCCCCTCCCAAGTTTGATCTGTGCAGTAGAAGAAGTTTATGCATAATGTGTAGAGGGATCTAGAGGAGGAGAGAGAACAAGAATATCTACAACGTGCATCACAAAGATCACTAGAGGAAGCTCGAGCCCATGAATAATTGCAGTGCACCACACAAAATTATTTGGAGGAAGCTTGGGTTTGCAAAGAGATACAACATGTGACACAGAGGTCATTGGAAGAATCCCACATGAAGTAAGAAGTGTGATGGGTTGAAAATAATGAAATAGAGGAGCACGTGCACAAAGAGATGAGGTGTATAGCACTAGAAGAAGCACTGCGGGACATTGATCATGAAGAACAAGCAGAAGATCAAGTAAGTAACTTCGTGTACTATTGTTTGAAGTTGTTAAGTGATCATGATGTTGCAATAAAGTTGACGCACATGTTAACAAGTTGCATGGGGGAAAAAGGAAAAACTTTATCCATATCCACCCCACTACCAGAAAGAAATGTGTGTCAGGTCAGCAAGCAAAAGTGCACAAGAAGAGAGTTCAAGATGACAGCTAAACTTGGAAGCTATGAGATGGACGGAGTCATGTTGTATATGGGATCTGATGTGAACATCTTGCAAAATAAATCATGGGATTTGATGGGATTACCGAACTTGGTGTGGTCCCCCATTCAACTCAAACTGGCTAATTAGTACAGAATGTATCCCATAGGTTGTCTGGAACAGGTTGAAGGGAACATTCAAGGGGTCAATACTAAGGAATATTTTGAGGTGATTGAGATCATGGATGCCTCAGATCCATAACCTGCACTACTTGGTATTTATTGGGAATTTGACAATAATGTCGTGTTGAATTAGAAGAAAAGGAATGTGTCTTTTGAGACAGACACTTTGCGCGTGATCGCACCATTAAATCTGAATGAAGGTGAAAAATAAAATGAGTCTGTGAATGAGGATGCATAGAGATCCATTATTGAAAACATTTATCACATCACAAGGTGCAAAGAGGATTACATCAATCCCACAGCAGATGGGGAGTTGAGCTGGAGAAGTGTGAAGTCATATGATAATGATTCAGAATATGCTATGGAAAGATGGAAGAATAAGGTGTGTGAGGTATCTACTAGGAGATGCACAAGAATTACCACTGCAACATGTGAGGTTGGGTTTGGTTCTTATACTCCATATCGATTTGATGGAACAGATTCGGTGGACACATTCATTTCCCAAATGCAACAATTTCCCTTAACCCATCGAATACAATCCCTCAACACAGTGATGGAAGGCATACTTGCGCAATGGTGGGTTGTGCATCCTGAACATCTACGCCAATGGGCATAAGTAGTTGACGCAATGAAGAAAAGGTTTAGGTTGGGGGTCAACATCCAAAAAAATATTTTTTCTTGTGAGGGGCATTAGCTGGCCAAATAGAGTTTGAATGCGCAAAGGATCCATATGAAAACCAAGTGTGCTACGTCGGTAGGAAGTTTTTTCCCTCGCACTCCTTCGAATATCATTGATCCAGTGGACGGGTGACGTAGGCATGAAGTTGAACCTAGTTCAATATTTGGCGGCCAATAGATTCCCCCAGTTCCAACCACGACTACTGAAGATCCTCCATGGTGAGGACCAAGAGACTAGATCCATGTAAAGAAGCATCGTGACCCACTAAGGGTCGACATGACAGGTTAAAATCTCGGGTGCAGACGTCAGGGTGCACAATAATCATGCACAACACTCCCGAAGAACAAGACTTTGTGCATGCATAGAGTAGTCAACATCACAATAAAGATTAGGTGATGTAGACACTTTGGTGTAATAGAGGCAGACACAACAAGTCGTACTATCATGAAGATTTAATATGTTTTGGTAAAAATCAAGGTGTAAATGTTGTCATCTGCTATGAGATTTTTCTGATTTGGAAAGCGTGGAAACTTAATTACTTTGTCAAGATGAAAGGAAAGAACGAAGGGTGCGCATAAAAAATCTGGCAATCCTAGGTGACTTCAACGAAAGGAATTAAGGTGGTTACCAGTCGGTTGACAATGAGGACCTGGTGGTAAATACAAACCAAGGTAGTAAGGTGACCCCGTGACATGGGACTGACTATTCTGACTAAATGACATCTTGAGAACCTCTCATCTAGTGTCTATTTAACCTCCCATACTCCATCTCTGCAGTTTCCACTTTTTACCCAAATCTAGAAGGAGAACAAGAGAAATGTCGATGAGAGAAGTTCCTAGCTACCGACCCAACAAGTTCAACCATGTCCTTTATTCTAGGAGTGGTTTCAATCTCTATAGCACAACCCAGGAGTGTGTGGCCATTGTAGAACAAAACGACTTCCCCAAGCAAACCCCACGCATGGCAGAAGTCCAAGGCAATGAAAGAATGATCAGTACCAAAATCAGTAATGCCAGAAGAAGTAAGTTTTAAGGGGCCAAAGTTTGGAAAATTTCTAGTGTTGCAGTGTACTAACCACAACATTCGTGACCCAAACCAGTTTCCATAACTACAATTTGATAAATATGCATATGTAGTCAAGCAATCCGACGACACGGGAAAGAAAACTATCTAGAAATGAGCAAGGCTCCTTCGACAATTTGGTATCCTGACTTTGATCAATTGTGCACATTTCGGATGGGCCCCAAAGTTCAGGCATGTGTTTGCTTCCTTCTTAGCAGGTTGCATGTAATATTTTTATGGCTTGAACAACCATACCGAATAAACCATAATTCCATGCACAAGGTCTCAAACCTCTCGATATCCACTGAAGCCCCGACCAGTTCCATCAAGGAAAAAGATGCATCCCAAGAGGAATTCTACACCCAATTTGGAATGCACAAAGGGAAGCATGGGGTTTTGATTCCAGAGATCAATAATCCAACAGTCAGGTTTGCGATGCAACTAATTACATGCAAGATCATATGGAAATGTTTGAGGATGAGTGCCCCCTTGGTGTCATTCTCGTTGTTGAAAGATGTTCTGGAGGATTCCAAATGGTGTGGGCTCGATACCTATTGAACAAGTTTGTGGATGACTATATTGATGCCCAGAACTTGGGAAAATAATTTCACTACAACTGGGTAATTTTTTTACGTGGCATGGTTCTATGGAATCCCCCCCCCCCCTAGGCCATGAAGAGGACATAGACGGTGCACCATTATTCGCCACACCTAGATTCATAATGCTCCAACAGACCAAAGAATAACCAGTTTAGGATGAGCACAACAAGGCCTTCTAGAAATGGTTCACACAGTTTTTATTTCCCACCAATGCAATGGTCCACATCCCAAAGCATCTTCTGGAGAGTTACGTAGATTAACTTGAATTTGAATGTGAATTCCTAAAATTTTTCATTTACCCTCTCATAAACAAGGACAAAGATGAGGTCAGACTCCCTTTTTGCATCATAAAGGAGGACATCCAACTGGGTGTCATAGAGTGGCAAGAAGACTACCAACCCTCCATTTGTTGGAGAGAAATCATAGCTCGAGACATGCACAAAGAAATATCAGGAAAATAAATGGGCTGCAACTGCAGCTCGACAAAAAAAATTGGCCTCAGGATCTCAAGCACAAAAGGCCAACACTTCCATTGAACCAGAACAATAGACTCAGGAGGAGAAAATGAAAACTGAGGAGGAATCAGAAGAAGATGAGGATAGGGTTCGCAAGTGGAAGCGGCCCACAACTATATAGGGGTCGAATCCCATCAATTTGGGGCCCAACACAGAGGAAGAGCGTACACCCTCTCCCCATCCGGAAACCACTCGAATTGAAGAAGATATTATGGAGCCCTCCACACAACAGAATGTCCTCCCTAGTCAAGTTATCAGGAAGAACTGATGCATGAACACAAGTAAATGACCAGAGGCTGGTACTCTGGTATTACCAACAGGCCAAACAATGACCTACCTTTCCAATTTCATCAAGGAGATTTATACACAGTTGACAATGCAGCGGATTTTCCAAAAAGACGTCGTGGGAAAGTTCGATTCCCTTTATCATTAGTTGGCCCTCCCATATTCACCTCTAGGTTCTCCTCCTTAGGAACTACAACTCAAGGAGGTTAGTGGTACAAGCCAGAAAAGAGTGTTGCAGGTTATCCCCTTGGCCATTGTCCTTGTCGACTCGACCAAGGCCGAACTTGACCTCACACAGGTGCCTCTCGAGGACCAACAACACGAAAAAGAAATAATAGCACATAAGGATACCTAGGCGTGAAATCATCGGGAAGAGATGGCGCGACAAGAAGTGGAGGTTGCATAGCAGGATCTCCAATCCCTTCATCTTGCTAAAGTGGCCACACACACATACACCAAAGTACATTACAAGGTATTGTTGGCCAGTCGCACAAAAATCCTCAGTGTTGTCAAAGAGGCGTACTCATGAGTACACCCATCAAGGAGTGAACAACCCAATCTCTAGGTACCTCAAAAAATTCATGCAAATCACCTCCAAGAATTGGAGTCACATAACCTTGAGCTTCGCACGAGGCTCTAGTGGGCTACTCGAGAGGATCTATAATCGAAACAAAATATCATTGTGGCCAAAGAGGCACTCTGAAACGACCAAGAATGACTAAACAATTTTTCATGATTGATTGAGTTAAGATTTATGCTCTAGAATCACCTCCAGAATTCCCCTAAGATCGACACCATTGATGAATGGATTCATCCTACAAAAAGTGAGGTCGCTTGGTAGAAAAACAACATGATGTCCTTATCCCCGGGTGAGTGCCAGGCCTCGATGACAACCATTGCTAACAGGATGAGAAAAATTACTGCAACTCAGGTGGAACAACATACTATATATGGAATAGCCAATGAAGCGGTTGATAAGGCCCAAATATTCTAGACACAGCTTGTAGCAACGCAGGTCTTGACCGCCCCTATGCTTGAGAAAATGGAGCTCATTAACCTCCAGGCTCCATAAGTCACAACTGCCGACACAGATCATGTGGTCTAGCTCACTCGTCAACTGCATGAAACTTTAGATGAAACTAATAGTCAATTATGGGAGTTCCTTCAAGAACTCATGAAGACAATCCCTTCCATTACTTTCATCACACCATGAATAATTTCATTGGCTCAAGAACGAGCCAAATAATAGCATTGGGGGCATGTTGGTACCCAATTTTTTTGCTAGGTTGTGCATGCACACAAATTAGTTGTGTGTGTACATCAATTTTGCATGCACACATCAGTAGTTGCACGATAGATAGAACAAGGTGTGTGAACCAACTGTGTTCTATACTATGCATTGGAAATTAGAAAGATATCGCATCCACGCCAAGTTAGAGGAAGATCTTCAATAATCTTCCTAAATAATGAACCTAGACAACACGAGATATCACGGGGTAGATGATGGATGAGCTTGCAAGTTTGTTAGGATTGCCACGCTCCAAAGAGGTTACTTGGGCTGCATGTGGACAACAAAAGCGTGTAGAACTGGTGATCACTAGAGCGAGTGGAGCAAAGAAGAAAGGGACATTGAACTAGAGCAGAAGGTAGAGGAGAATGAAAAGAGAATAGAGGAAGTATTGCATAGGAGATACAAGAAGCGAAGACTTTGTCTAAAGTCTACAAGGAGGCAATTCGAGTTTTGTATGAGTCATGTTTTGATTTTTTGTAAGAGTTTTGTATGAGTCTGAAAAAGTCTTGTATAGGGTCTGCAATGGAGTCAATCCAGTGGGGAAGATTTTGAACAGAGAGTGCATAGCGCATTGTAATGCATGAGTTGTATAATGGATCAAAGTGCAAAGTGTGATTCCCTTTGCAATGTGGATCCATTGATGTATGCATCCTGGTGTTTAATGGAGATAATATAAAGATGCAATTCTCTCTATCACTTGATGTGGGTATGTATCCTAAGCTTAATGGATGATTGTGTTAATGGTGTATGTTGTTAATATGTTAATGGAGTATGATGGAATGAATGAATGATAGCCAAAGTGGCTTGCTTGTATGCTTTATCCCTTTATCTCTGACACAAGACCATATGGTCTTTGTGAATCTCATGGCATCTCGAGTGAGACCTTCTTCGATCATTTACTGAAGATTAATCTGTTGACGCCTTGGGGTTTTGTTGGTCAATTCTGGATGAACCCTTCATCATCAACCCCCCAATGTTAGGAAGAATGCGCGCAAGCGAGTCATATGACTTATAAATATTTATATCATAATTTTTTAATAAAAAGTGGAATTAAAAAAATTGACATAGACTAAAAAGGTTTACCACTAACATTTAAAAATGAAAAGGTTCTAAAATAAATTTTTTAAATTAAATTTTTTTTTATAATCCATGCATTTTATTATTAATTTTTTTAACTTTGTATTATATATATATATATATATATATATATATAAGACAACCCTTGATAAATAAGATGTGTTTAAGTTAAAATGCATAAATATAAATATCATACAGATGTGTTTAAGACAACCCTGGTTTATCTGTGTCAAAGTAAGTTGTAATGACCATAAATATAGCATACTTATTAAATCTTTGAGTTTAAAAGGGTCAGGAATATTTATAAATGAAGACCTCATTCCCGAAGACCAAGTTGAATTAAGGATGGAAGTTCAAAAGGTAAAAGAAGCCAAGAGAGAAGGAAAATGGGCAATAATTAGAAACCGAAAAGCTATTGTTAGGGATAAAGACCAGAAGGATAATAATAAATAGGAATTTGGGACACTTGGGATCCTTTTTTGGAATTGTCATGGATTTGCATGGGGCAAAGGTCCTATGATAAGTTGGATCCCGAGTGGTATTGATATTATCTGTCTAGCTGAAACTTGGGAGCATGAGGAGTCTAAGGTCCCTAACATGGAAGGATTTGTCTTGTGGTCGGCATGGAACAAAAAATCCCACCATAGA
>ML811809.1:100811-116849 GCA_009831015.1 Picea engelmannii
ATGCAAGGAGGGTAGAGGATACTTTCATCTTCGCTGCACTGGTATCAGGCATGATTTTTTCCAAAGGACTGGAAAATTCTAGGGTTGCAATGAAAGCCTTCTCAAATTCATTGAGGCGGTGTTTCAGATCGGCATTTTCCGTCTCAATTCCTCCAATGGAATCACGCAGAATTTCACAGGTTACCTGGTGAAATGAGCATATTTGGGACTGTGGCATTTCGCTAAAGTTAATCTCTGTGCGAGATTTGCCTTTCCTGTTTGTTACAGCTTTTCAATGACCATACTTTTAGATTGGTTGTCAAAAATAGCGCTCTGGATTACGAAGGATTCATCTATGTCAAAAAAGTCGTTCTCAGATATTTCCACCGTGGATGATCCAATTTTTTGCATGTGCTCAGCTTCAATTTCAAGTTGCAGTTTTCCACTTTCAATTTCGGGTTCCTTCGCCTGCCCTACATTGTTTTTTCTCTTCTTCACCAGTGTAATTTTGTGAGAACTATCAATATTTATGCGAGTAGGGTTCTTATCTCCTCCTCCGTTCGAAGATTTATGGGTTTCTTTCTTACTGGAGTGGACCGTCGAAGTGATGCTCCATGATGTCGTGCTCTTGGGAGTGTTGGCGGGTGACTGGGTACTCTTCTCACCAGATACTTTTCCATGTTGTCTATACAATTTAGTCGCGCTTTGCAATGTCTCTGCGTCACAATCGGCACAAGCATGATTGTTGTCGACACTATCCCTGTCTTGGGTCATGTGTCTATGGATAAAAGAGGTGTTAAAGCCAACACCCAGCAAATGTTCTCAAAAAATGCCATTAGGTTCAAATCATTTTATCCTTTCAGCATACGTTAGGTTCAATTTCTTGAAATGGGCGACAAACTCCTCAATCTTGTTGATGTTTCTGCACACGAAGTCTCCGACTTTCCAAGGCAGAGGAATGAACTATTTTTTTTCTTGTCATGGAAAAAATGAAACCAGTGGTTGTATTGCCTTGCTATTTCTGCAACAAATATCTTGTCCGTGATGTGGCATGGAAGGAAGGCAAGATTTTCCTTAGAGCCAAAGACCATGAGGACACTGTGATTTTCCTCTTGCTCAAGTGTGCCCTTCCTGTTCAAAAACTTGGTTGCCTGGCCAGACATTTGTGGAGCATCCTTGCCTAACAGTAAATCTTTGAAAATTGAGACAAAGCCATCAAAAACTTCATAAAAACAATGGGAGGCCTTGTGCCTCCACAGGGCCTCATGCTAGAATGTTACTGGTTCGAATCCACAGTCTATTTTATTGGAAAGAGAAAGTTTTGGAAACGGGCAACAATACATAATTGTGAAAATCAAGTAGGATGACATATAAAATTTATTTGATTCTTTGAATCGTGACAACTAGGAACAGAGCTCAATGGAAATTAGCTTCCCCCAATCGAAAATTTATTGTTCCTTGACTGTGAAATACAAAATATAAATAATTATATGGAAAATGCTTTTTTTGGATGCCTGTCCCATTATTCTTGTAAACAGCCAAGCAATTTCCTAGAATGGATTTCTAAAGGAACTTACCTGCAACTTTGTGATATCTTCAGGAACTGTTGTCGGGTCTTCGAGGAAGTTGGCTAAGATGTCCAACCCGTTATGATGTTTTTCTAGAAGCTTCTTGTAGTCTTGTCCTCTGAATGTCAATGTTGGCTTCGACAACTTTAACATCTCGCGGAAGACCTGAGGTGACAAAGAAACAGGAGAATGGTCGCACAGTGGAATAACTCTTTGGCCTAGAATATATTTTTCGGCGCACCAAGAGACCACCTCCTTACAGTCAAAAATCTCAGGGACGTAGCCTGCACGAGCGATTCTAGAGGTCCAAATCACTTCGTTCTGGGCGGAATGGGATGGATAGTAAAAGTATGCCCTGGACCACTGGAAGTTCTGGTCCTCGTGTGCAAGCATATTTAATGTATCTCCACAAAACTGTTGTCGACCTGCTGCCATAAGTCTACAAGAACATTTGTTTGTTCCAAACGATGAATGAAATGAAAATTTGGAAGGGATAATATAACCCTGTGCAATTTTTGGTCCAAAGCGTGTCAATGGGAGATGTCCTCGAGACTTTTGTTGATTAATGACAATTTGGACGGTTGTTGCATGATGCGTTGTTAACATTAAACACTAGTAATTGCATACATAGAACTGCGAACATGGCGGATATCGCAATGAGTGATTAAGCATTGTAGATTTCTTGAGCGGCCCAACACGACGACGTGTGTTCGAGATGAACAATTAGAAGGGACAAAATAACTCTCCGCACATCTTGGTTTAATGCGTAATAATGGGAGATCTCCTCGAGCGTTTCGCGCATTAATGACAATGTTGACGGTTCTTGCATGGTCAGCTATTAGCATGAAAGGTTTCTAATTGCATAGTAAGAAAGTACGGAGGTTGCGGGCAGGGAAAAAAAACAGGTACAAAATAGGTAGTCAATTTGTATATTGTGCAGGGTGCGATGCCACCTGTTTCGTACCTCTGTGTCCAATTGTCACTACTAAGAGCTAATTTAGTATTGAAAATAATTTTTTAGATTCTGTTAGATACTTCATAGGGAATAGCATCTGTAAACAATGGAAATCTCCACCCCGCCAGCCTTGCATTCCGTGTGTAAATTTGTATATCGCAGAACTGGAAGCGTTGTTTGGAGGACACAGAACAATAGAAGTGCAATGTTGAGTCAGCCAGTCCGCAGGTCTGCTTGTCAATTTGTATATCGCGGAATGGTGGGTGTTATTTGTAACACACACAACAATGGAGGCCCAATTTTGAGCCCACCCGCCCGAGAACCCGCGATCAAAAATGTCGCTAGGTATGGAATGCGGAATTTGTACATGCTCTAAGGTATCATGTCCATAATTTATAGTCCCATAATACAGGGAAAGAAAAAAAGGGAAAAAGGATGGAGTAGTTAACAGTCAAATTGTAGATCACAGAAATTTTGAGAGGAAGATGTATATAACGGAACAAAAAGAAACAGAGTTCAATTGCGCCAACTCGACAACTACGGGCATAAAATTCACCAAGTATGAAAAGGAACAGTGGGTGGTTCAATTCGTCATGCGAGGATATAGATGGAGATGAAATTGGTGGCAACCCGACAACCCTAGACATAAAATTGGCCAAGTATTGAAAGCAACAGTGGTCGGTCGTATTCGTCGTCTGATTATATAGATGGAGATAAAGATATGTCAACCCGCCAACGCTGAAGTTGCATATTTCGTGAACCTAGCAACAGGAGGATCCAAAATAGGCTGAGAAGGTGTCTACAGAGGAGGCGAGGCCCGGACCTTATAATTGTGTCGCTCTGAACATTTGAATGCATAATCTGCATTCAGTGTGTCAATTTCTATATCGCGGAAGTGGGAGCGTTTTTTGGAGGACACAGAACAATAGAAGTGTAATGTTGAGTCAGCCAGTCCGCAGGTTTGCTTGTCAATTTGTATATGGCGGAACTCTGGGTCATATTTGTAGGCCACAGAACAATGGAGGCCCAATTTTGAGCCCGCCTACCCGAGAACCCATGATCCAAAATGTCGCTAGGTATGGAATGCAAAATTTGTACATGTTCTATAAAATATCAGGTCCATATTTTATAGTCCCATAATACACGGGAAGAAAATAAGGGAAAAAGGATGGAGGAGTTCACAGTGGAATTGTAGATAATACACAGGAAGAAGAGAAGGGAAAAAGAACTAAGTATCTCATAGAAAAACATCTAGTGTTTGATTATTAATGCAAATGCTTTCGAGTCCTTGCTGAGTTCTCACCAGTTAAGGCATAAATTGCAGATCACGGAAGTGCCTTTCATACCACTGTTTCCACTTGTCACTAGTAAGAGCATTGTTGATGTATATCAGGAAAGACGCGAAGTTGTTGGGGATGGAAAGCAACAACAAATACTTTGAACAAAGTTAATGTATACGAGGAACCCGTGGTGGTATTGTAGATCACATATGTTTTGAGTGCAACATGTAGCATCTGGGTTCGCAATCGCCGACCCCGCAACGATGGGCATAAAATTGGCTAAGTATGGAAAGGAACAACGGTCGATCAGATCTGTCATACGAGGATATAGATCGAGATGAATACATGTCAACCCGCCAAGTCTAGAACCGGATACCATAGAAACAACACTAAGTATATATTCGATCCAACAACTGCATCCATAAAATTGCCTAGCTATGGAAAGGTACAACGGTCGGTCAGATTCGTCATGTGAAGATACAGATGCAGATGAAGATAAGTATATGACAGTCGAAAAAAACCTTTTTTTTCCATTTATTAATGGCAATGTTTTCGAACGTCTGTTGGGTTCTCACTAGTAAAAGCATTAACTGCAAATCACTGAAGTTCATTGGCTACAACATGTATATGATGAAACAGGGGACATAGGTACTAGGTACCGCGAACCCGGGGCCTGGTGCCCAGATAACTAGTTAAGTATTGGCCAAGACAAAGTTTTGATATCTATTTCAATAGTATTCATACTAGTATCTATCAATGGAGAAAGTTTTCATATTTATCTGAATAGTATTCATACTAATATATATTAATGGAATCAAAATTTGGTGTGACTTAAGTAATCAAAGCATAAATTGCAGACTACAAAAGTTCTTAGGCTACAAGATGTATACGACGGAACAGAGGACATAGTTGTTTAATACCGCAAACCCAAACATAATTGCCTAAGCTTTGCCGAAGAGGAAGTTTTTTGTATTTATTCCAATAGTACTGATATTAGTATATATGCACGGATATTATCAAATAGAAGAAGTTGAAATATATCCACCATACTCCACAGGAACATTGCGTCAACAGTTCAGCCGCCTTGTTGTAACTCATTAATTCATTCTATTTACAGAACCCGAAGAATGGAAGCAGGACCTCCAATTTCTTTCTTTAAATACAGGGTCGGCGCCACATAAGTATGGCCTATGAAAAATTATTCTTAAATGTAAAATGTAAAGAAAGATAGAGCAGGTTTTATTTAGATCAAAGTAGTGGGCAGCAGAAACAAAAGCTTGTCCTTCATGTTTAATGACACAGGGGAAGAAGGTACAAAATACAATTAAAACAAATACCAGAAATTGGAAAATACTATTAAAAAATAAACCCAAATTATTCTATATTCAAATAAGATGGGTTACAAAATACAGCTGAGGCTATTTGTGACAACGATTGCGATTTTGCCTGCCGTCGGCCAATAAAAAATATGTACATTGATGAAGCTTCTTCACAATTTTCTTGACGTTCAAATTCTTTATTCGTAAAGTATGAGTTGCATATCAATTTTCGGTTTTGTACTTAATCGGTGCTGCCAAGTACATCTATGCCAGTTTTTTGAATACCTTGTCTCTTCCAAATATGAACTGCTTGTAATGGTTGCTTATTCAACATTCCATTCTTTGTCAAGGATTAATTTTCCTCTGACTGGTATTCTCCCTGTATTCGATCATCTGTTTGGTTGAGAAGCCTGCCTGAGGATTTGTATGTAGAACTTCTTTGCTTTATTACAGTAAATTGGAAGAAACTTCCAACCCAGATGCAAAATGAAAATTTGTTGAGGCACATAACTTCTTCGGGCAGCAGAGGTGTGGAAAGTGCATCAAATGCTGCAGAATGCACCAGCACAAGAGTGGCAAGTGTATCAAATGTTGCAGATGGCATAACAATATATCTTTCCTCATAGCAGTGGGGGTATGGCGACCCACAGAAAGGTCTGGAATGTTCGGAGGTGACACCAAATATGTGCAGTCTGCAACTACATCCAGAGGAAACTGAACAAACTTTAACAAAGAACATGCCTTTCTGTCAAGCCAGCTACCAGACCCACATGCATCTCATCAAACTATGAAATAGAAACTTTTGTAGTGATAATATGTCGTTTATCCACCCATACAGTTTCTGTTACCCGCCTCTAGTTACATTCACAAATGGAGTAATATTTTGCGTCATTTACGAATATGACAGACCATTTTCCAAGCAACTATAAATGTGCTGCCCCTGAGGAAGACAAATTCTTCTGCGATCTATACAATTCCATACACTTGCCAAATTTGTGTTGTTAGAAGAAGCTATATACTTAAACAAAGAATTATTTTGCACGTGACCTCAAAATCCATTACAATTCCCAACAAGAAAACAAAGAAGTTCAACAAACAAATCTCCAGGCAACCTTTTCAACCAACCAAAGCATCGAATACAGGGAGAACACCAACCAGAACATACTTGTTCTTTTTTTTTTTGTCCTCTCTGAGTTTCTCTTGTATAACATAGTTTTTTTTTACTCAAAGCTCACGCCACATAAAACCAATCTCTCTTCTTTCATCTGCCCCTCAATCGCATCTCTAAGTTGTCTTACATGTCCATGACCAGGAACATTAGAATGAAGGCACCCTAAAGCGCAACTCTTTGATGATAGAGAGAAATGGAAATAAGTATTTAAAAGCAACGTTGGATGATCTTCCATAGATTTTGTGTTGATTTGTTTTATTGACAGATGTTCTCGATATTTTTGCTTATTAATGCCAATCTTTTCGAATATGTACGCTGAATAGTGACTACCAGCACGTATTAAAATTCCCATATCCGAGCAGATTCTCAAATCTAGCATCTAAGATATGCACAATATTAAAGAGGGACATGACGTCAAGGCCTATGTGGGTGACACGTTCGTGAACTATGCTGAAGCTTTTAAGAAAACTATAAGTGCACAAGGCAAATAAAATTAAAAAAAAAAAGTAGTTTCGCAAATTCAAGATGCAGGCAAAAAGAAATTACCAGATCCCATAATAGTCGTCTGTCTATTCATTTCAATGGGAGATGTCCTCGAGCTTTCCAGTTATTAAAGCCCATCTTTTCGAAATGCATAATATTAAAGAGGGACATGATGTCAAGGCCTCTGTGGGTGACACGTTCGTGAACTATGCTGAAGCTTTTAAGAAAACCAAAACTGCACAAGACAAAAAAAAAAATCGCAAATTCAAAATGCAGACAAAAATAATTACCAGATCCCATAATATTCGCATGTCCATTCATTTTAATGGAAGATGTCCTTGAGCTTTTCAGTTATTAAAGCCCATATTTTATAACCTGTCTGGTCGGTTCTGACTTTTGAAAGCATATTTAATGTGTATTGGGAAGCGTTGAAGGTAATGAGGATGGAGCCCTATGTAACAAACGTTACTACTATTTTTATGTTTTTGTGCAGGAGCATATGTAAAACGTACCTAAAGAAAAGTAATTCGACAATGCTAGTTTTTTTTGCACATGAGCCCTTGAAATTCAAATAGTCTGCAAGTCCGATTGTCAATTTGTATATCGCGGAACTCTCCATGCTATTTGTAGGACACTGAACAACAAAATAAATTTTATAGCCCGCTATCCCCAAAACCCGCAATCCAAAAAATGCTTACTATTTTTTATTTTTTTTGTCCACAATCGTATGTAAAACGTACGCAAACTATTTCAAGAATGTTAAATTTTTTGAACATGAGGCCCTTCAAATTCAAATAGTCCACAAGTCCGATTGTCAATTTGTATATCGCGAAACTCTCCGATTGTCAATTTTCAGTCGGCTACCCTGAGAACCCGCGATGCAAAAACTAGTGAAGTATGGGATGAGGGCTCTGTGCATGCTTTATATATCTACTTTATAAAATTACATATTTCCTATGTTTAATTTATGCTCTCCGGGAAACCTATAATTTGATAAATTTCAATCTCTTTTGTCCAGCAGCCCTTCTTTTAAAGAAAACTAATTCAGGAATGCTAATGTATACACCGAAAACGACCTGCCATAGTTCGATACAACCTGTCCGTGAAGCCGTGACCATAAAACTGGATAAGTATGCAACTGAACGACGGTCGGTCGGAATGATCGCATAACTCTCCATGGTATTTGCAGGGCACAAAACAATAGAAGCCTAATATTCAGCCCGCCACCCCGAGAACCTGCGATCATTAACTTATGTTGTCCAGGAAACCTATAATTTCATAAATTGCATTCTCTTATGTCAAGGAGGCCTTCTTTTAAAGAAAACTAATTCAGGAAAGCTAATGTGTACACCAGATACAACCTCGTATAGTTCGATAGAACCTATTCGCGAAGCCACGCCCATAAAACTAGATAACTATGCAACCGAATGGCGGTCGTTCGCAATGACCACAGAAACGCGAGAAACTATAGAGTCAAACACAGTTTACAATAGGAGAGTAAAAGGGAGAGAACAAGTATATCTCCCACACAACAAAAGGCACTCTCATAACTATGAAATATATTTTGAGGCCGACAAAATAGAACCATGAAATATATTTTGAGGCCGACAAACTCTGCTTCAACGTGTAAGAGATGCAATTTACATTGTGTGCAATTCTTTAGTCTGTTATTTTAACTTAATAGTATTCTCTGCAAACTGCACTGCAAATAAATGTAACCAAATATCCAACCACAAATGCAACATCCCAACATTACAAACCCTGGGCAAACAAGAAAAAGCACGAAATAAGAACCCAGCTAAGAAGCACCAAAAGGCCCAAGTGCAGGCGCAGGACCATAACCCTGCAAAGTCGAATCAACCAACAATAAATAACATACAACGAAGAAAGAAGCAAGCAACAACCACCCCCCTAGGAACGACGTTGTTCCAAGTGCAATTGCAGAAACCCAAACATGCAAACTGCAACAACACAAACAAGCAAGCAAGAACAACAACAACATGCAAATAAGAAATCAGTGCCATGCAAAAAACAATCATGGACCACTGAACCAGCAATGCCGCTGGAGCATATAAATTTTAAAAACAGAAGAAAATGTCTTGTAACAAGCCTGTTAAGTAACCATTCAACACTACCAAGCCTGTTAGCTAAACATTTAAATCTGTCAGAAATGCACTGTAAACATTTAAGAAAAAAATTCAATGTGCCAGTTCTCTGACGTATCCCATAATTTTTTTTATATTTTTAGTAACAATAGTTCGAACACCAGAGAATGTATTGGAAGGGAAAACTTTGGATATGCCACCATATCAAACATTGCCATAAATTTACCTAGCATAAAATGCTAAACCAAACATTCAAATTAATGCTAGCATTAATCCACCTTCGACGGATGCATAACAAAATATATGATTCAAAAAGACCATATATGATCAAATACTTTGGATATGCCAACATATATAACATTGGGAATAGCGAAGCCAACAATAAGACCTCCAATCCCTTCTCCAATAAGATCATGACAAAGATGGTACTTTTTTTAATATAAAAATCGATGTTTTCAGTTCCCTAGTTCCAACAATAGATAATATGGAAATATTTGTGGTCAAAGGACAGACTAATATGAAGTCAACGATTTATTGATCACTAGAGTCCCTCTACGCCTACGGCAGGGACTAATAAGATGTAAAGAATTAAAATGTTATTAAAAGTTATTTCAATTTAGAAAAAAAATTTGATCAGTAAAGGATATTTATTTGGTAATTTACTTATCTTTTGTATTGAATCTTTATGATATTTATGATATGTGGCCTCATTCATGACTAGAATGTTCCCATCCAACATTTATTCATAATTTGGTTGATTTCTTAAAATGACTCATTCACTAATTCATAGTGCCATGTTAAGATTTTTCATCATTCATTTTCAAATCCATGTTCACAAACTTAAAACCTCTTAACACAACTAGAATGGAACCAATCATAATGAATCTAACACTAAATATTAATTGTTATAACTCTGTTAATTTATTTATTGTTCTCTGGTCACTTATGTTGTAATTTTGTATTTAATTAAGGTTATAGACACCGAATATGGATACCTCCCTTGAGCTCTAAAGGAACCCACTTTAAATTGAGAAAAATGTTGTTGAGGCAGCAACAAGAAACATTTCTAAGTTGGTCCATGCTTGTTCCAAATGGTTTTTGGGACTTTATATATCAAGCAACAATTTTGGGAGAAAAAAGGGAGAAAAACAAATGGTGTTGTTGTTGAGGACAAGTGTTGTTCCCTAGAATTACCATTTCATATACAACACTGTGATGAGGATGAGTTGGTCGAAGACCTTGTTGCTCACCTATTTGACTCCACCAAGGGGCAAAACCATTTTCCTCTTGAACAAAATGTCTTGTTACTTGTATTCATGATTAGAGAGGGAAACAACTTTCAAGGAAAGGAGATCTCAACCTATGACTCTACACAATGGGATCTGACCTTTTAAATATGGCATATGTTGTTAATCCCATGTTTGAGGTGGTAGTGAGTATAAATTTACAAAGTCAAAACAGTTTGTTTTATTGCTAATTGAGGCATGTGGAGAATTCCTGGTCATTTTTGTGATTATTTTTATATCCTCGAAATTACCTATGGCCTTCTAGATGCAAAAATGACAGACACTATCACATATTTACAGAGAGAGAGAGTTCACAAAGGAAACCGTTGAAACAGAGATTTCACAACAAGTTTCCTAGTTGTTGTGAAATTTCATTTTCATCATAACTTTAAAAAGACAAACTGGGTTTTTCCCAAATTTTTTGTGGAGAGGCATCATAGTGTCATTATTTTTATGACAAAAAATGATCCCAACTCAGTTCTCCATTTCGGAGAAAAGGCACAATCACCATTTGCTGCGAAATCTCCTGGTTGCTGCAAAATTTACTGTGGTTGATTGTTTTTGCAGTCAACTTCAAGCACATATTCTAAGTATATGGTGATTGATATAAACAAACTGAAAGAGGTTTATATCAAGAACGAGTTCATCTACAAAAACCTCTCTTCGTTTTTGCACAGGTGTCATGGTTTGGGAGATTCAAAGGGATATTTACAACCTAGTTTTACAGATTTCCGCTTAATTTAATTAGTTAAAAATTAAACCCTAAAAAGTAGGAGCTAGTTTGTAACTCCTTCTTGAATGTGAAACCCTAACTATTTCTACCTGATTGAGTTAGAATGTAATGTAACTTCATATATTATGAAGGAAAAGGATGAGAAAAGGGTTCGAGTGGTGTGAGAAATATCTTTGTGACTGCATGTTGTAATCTTTTTCTAAGATTAATAAAATTTTGCCTGGATCAGAAATACCAGAGCTTTGGCCTCAAAGATTCATGTGAAGATGTTTCCTTATGTGTTTCCTCTCATGGTATATGTGCTCCTTTCTCTGTGAATTCATTTAAATGTTATATCTTCTAATATTTGAACAAGATTAGGTGTTGTGGACTTCATTTATAGTTTAATGCTCTGTTTTACGTGTTCAGATATTCCACCTTTTTCTTCCTCTAAAAACTACCTTAGAATTCATCTTAGACTAATGCTCTATTGTATTTTGAATGTTTTATATATTCATCCCACATATACAACGATATTTAAATTTTCTAAGTGTTTTCTATCTTTCCGTTGATCAACCTCTGTTCTATTGGCCAAGTATCTAACATATCTTTGATCTCAGATCCTGACTCCATGCCCAATGGAAACCTCACTATGCTCTGTCACATTTTGAAATCCTTCATTCATCAAGACCTAGCCATTGAGGCCAAAATAATCAATCTTTAATTGATTGAGTTCATACAGAGATCCCTCTCTGGGTTGGAAGGGCTAGCTTCCAATCTACAAGTTGGTTTGTGGTTACCTCTAGGTTTTCCTTCCACAACCAAGGAAAATTACAAAGTGATAACATTTTGGTGTCGTTGTCGTGGAACGAAGGTGAAATATTCCCTGGGAGAACAACATAGATCCATATCTGATTTTTGATGGTGAACAAATATGAGGCACAAGGTGGTTGTGTACCATTCACCTAGTGACTCTAATTAATGCTTCAAGCAAATTCAAAAACTCCACTAGAGGACGAACCTCGTTGAAAACAACATGAAGGGACAAAGATCCAGGTATCAAAGTACAAATTTTTTCCAAGATGTCTTATTCATTTTCATCAGTTACCTCTTGTCCTTTTCTGAACATGTTAAAAGATTGTTTCTTTACCTGTTGCAATCAAATGAGGACCACAAATCTGCACTCGTATATCCTTCTTGTAAA
Source organism: Picea engelmannii (assembly GCA_009831015.1). Classification (NCBI taxonomy): domain Eukaryota; kingdom Viridiplantae; phylum Streptophyta; class Pinopsida; order Pinales; family Pinaceae; genus Picea; species Picea engelmannii. Next base: position 112,874 of record ML811809.1, read on the forward strand.
GTTGTAAATACATCTCCTTCTTACATCACTGATATTGATGAAAGTCCCCCATTTAAGTCATGTGATGACCATATTCAATCTGATGAGCCAATCAAGGTTGATATTATAGCTTTTGTACCAAATCTCATACCCTCCAAGATCCTTGACAGATATAGGCCTCTCAAATTTCCTTCTATCCTTCATGATTTTCCAACAAATTATTACAAGTACCTTCCTAAGTTTGATGGAGAACTTGAGAAGCTTTTGGTTGAAAAGCACATCCAAGGTTTTGAGCATTTCATGGATCTTTTTGAGATTTAACATGATGATGTTTGTATGAGAACATTTTATCAATCATTGCAAGGGGATGCCAAAGAGTGGTTTAGACACTTACATCCTGAATCCATCAACTCATGGGAGGAATTGAAAGATGTATTTATGAAGTTTTGGGGTGAAATAAAGTCCTGGGATCAACATCTTGCAAATTTCCATGCCATGAAGAGACAGAGCAATGAAACAATCTCTATGTTTAGCAAAAGATTTTACAATTTTTATTATAAAATGCCTGAAGAGATCTAACCCTCAAAAGATGTTTCTAGGTTGTGTTATGCAACATCCTTCCATCCAGACTTATATTTTCTTTTGATGAAGAGGAGGTTTGTAACCTTACAACAAATGCTCAATGATGCTCAGGAGGTTGAAGACAATATTCAAGCATGTATGAAGCTACAAAATCAGATTTTGGATGAAGTTTCAAATTCATAAAAAGATGGTGAAGTGTATGAACATAAAACTAGGCATGAACAAGAAAGTGTTAATTTAGCTCTTGATCTATTTCATGATAAGGAGGAAGTTGATTGTTTTATGTATTCACTTGTGGAATGTCATGAGAGTGAGTTAGCAGATCATCATGTTGAGGAACAAGCTGTTGTCTCAAATTATTTTGTTGTTGATTTGAATTTTTATCGTTTTCACCTTGAGAAGAGAGCTGATTACGCCATGAATTTTCTCAAAGTTTTCAATGCTGGTGTTTTTGCAGAAAGTGCAGAGCAACTTGTTGAAAAGAAAGATGTTGTCCCATTGTTCCTTGTTGATGAAATTACAGATATTTTTGGTGTACCTAAATATGATGAATACAATGATGATAATGATGTTGATTTGCTTGAACAGCAAGCCACATGGTCTCAATCAGAAAATGTTCAGTCTCAACAAACTAATGATAGCAATCAACCTGCATATTATAGTTATGATATGAAACATTAAGACAATAGTGAGTCAACTTAGGATCATTTTTTCCCATTGTGTTTTGTTTCATTTAAGTTCCTGAAGGAGAATTTAAAAATCATTAATGAAGGAAAGGAGTGTGAACTGATGCCAAATCATAATGGTTCACTGGAACAAATTGACATCTCTATTATGCTACAACAACCTTCTCTTGTTTTTCACGACCCTGTAGCATGTTATTTGGAGGATTTCTGCAGTCAAAGTTTTCAACCTTTGATCGGTTGTAAGTCTAAAAATGAAGATGACGACGAGCTAGTGTCCAAATAAGTCATCTCCTTCTTGCCATCAAGGGTTTTATTGCAGCAGTCTTATGCAGAATTTCATCCTTTCTATGATAACCATCAGTTGGAATTGCATGAAAGAAAATATACAAATGAATGGGTGGATTCATGGCATATAAACTGCCTCGAGAAGAGTCACAATATTTTGGATGAACAAGGCATAAATTTGCATTATTTTGATGATCCTTTTGCAGCATGTCTGGAGTTAGTGAGTGTGCTTAATTTGTCAATTTTTTTGAAAATTGTTTTTGTTTGCAAGTGTCAAAATGAGTTTCCATCAAGAGAATTTTTATGTTTATTCATAGATAATAACATGCAAGAAGCTCAAACAATGGACAAAGTGCTTGCATGGTTGCACTGGGCCTTTGATTTCACTTGATTAACCAACAATATTCAAAAGCTTAGAGTAGGATAGCTTGTTCAATAAGCTTGCTAGAAAAACATTTGTTTCAGTTTGGATTTTAGCAAATTAGTTTCCATCTTGAGCAGTTATGATCAGTTTCAGTTTCTAGTTTGTACAAAAGGTTGCATTTCAGTTTTTTTTTTTTTTTTCAGAGCAAGTTTTAGATGTGGCTTGGGATCAGCCCAATGGATTAGGCATTGGTCTTCAGTTTATTTGCTACCTCATAGGGAGGATAGCATCCCCATTGGAGCCTATGTTAGTGAGTATAAATTTACAAAGTCAAAACAATTTGTTTTGTTGCTAATTAAGGCATGTGGAGCACTCCTGGTCATTTTTGTGATTATTTTTCTATCATCAACATTACCTATGTCCTTCTATCTGCAAAAATGACAAATACACTATCACATATTTACAGAGAGAGAGAGAGAGTTCACAAAGGAAACTGTTGAAACAAAGATTTCGCAACAAGTTTCCTAGTTGCTGCGAAATTTCATTTTCATCATAAATTTAAAAATACAAAATGGGTTTTGCCCAAATTGTTTTTGGAGAGGCATCATAGTTTCATTAATTTTCTAAAAAAAAAAATCCACCCAACCCAGTTCTCCATTTGGGAGAAAAGGCGAAATCACCAGTCGCTGCGAAATCTCCTAGTTGCTGTGAAATTTCCTGTAGCTGATTGTTTTTTAATTCAACTTGAAGAGCAAATTATGAGTAGATGGTGATTGATATAGACAAACTAAAAGAGGTTTTTCTCAAGAACAAGTTCATATAAGAAAACCTCTCTCGGGTTTTTCACAGGTTTCATGGTTTGGGATATTCGAAGGGATCTTTACAACCTATTTTTACATATTTTCGCCTAATTTAATTAGTTAAAACTAAACCCTAAAAAATAGGAGTTAATTTGTAACTCCTTCTTGAATGTGAAACCCTAACTATTTTGAACTAATTGCGTTATAATGTAATGTAAATCCATATATTGTGAAGGAAAGGATTAGAAAAGGGTTCGAGTGGTGTGGGAAATATCTTTGTGACTGTATGTTGTAATCTTTTTATGAGATTAATAAAAAAAATCCTGATTAAAAGTACCAGAGCTTTGGTCTCAAAGATTCATGTGAAGATGTTTCCTTATGTGTTTTCTCTCATGGTATATGTGCTCCTTTCTCTGTGAATTCATTTAAATGTTATATCTTCTTATATTTGAACAAGATTAGGTGATGCATAATTCATTTACAGTTTAATGCACGGTTGTACGTGTTCAGATATTCCACCTTTTCTTCCTCTGAAAACTACCTTAGAATTCATCCTAGACTGATGCTCTATTGTAGTTTGAATGTTTTCTCTATTCATCCCTCATATGTAACGCTATTTAAATTTTCTAAGGAAGTGTTTTATGTATTGTCTTTGATCAGCCTCTGTTCTATTGACCAAGTGTTAGAAAAACAGGATCGCAAAGCAATAAAATAAATTAAATGCGGAAATAAAACACAGAAGATACAAAATATAATAGAGACAGATATATGTGGTTCACCCAGTGTGGGCTATGTCCACTAGATAAATTTCCAGGTCCTTCCTTTTTATTATCCATCAAAATGAACAGATACAACCTACAACACACCCTTTGTAACTTCCCTTTCTTTCTCTCATAGTCTCCTCTCTCAAAATACAATATTCATGATAATACATAGCCGCAATACAATTCCCTCATAAGAGAGGGTTTCCTTCTAGGAAAAAAATCATAAAATAACTTCTACCATCAAATCTACGACCTTATAATGAACAGTCCATATTGACTACGAAATTACAATATTTTACAAGGCAATTTTTCCCAAAATTTCGCTTCAGGGGTGTTGCCCTTGAATCCCCCGCAAGGGATATAAGTCAGTTCCTATTCATAAGTCAGTTCTCCTTCCAGATGAAGGTAGGGAAGGGATATAACTCAGCGGTAGAGTGTCACCTTGACATGGTGGAAGTCATCAGTTCGAGCCTGATTATCCCTAAACCTAATGTGAGCCCTTCCATCAAACAAATT
>ML811810.1:0-25007 GCA_009831015.1 Picea engelmannii
ACTAGAATGGTGTGGGAGAGTATTGCATCTCCGAGACCAAGCTTGGGACAAGATAGGTGGAATCTTTTACCATCGAATCATCCTCTAGGGTTTGTTATGTCAAAACCCTCAAAACCCCCAATATTGGGCTCACTAGCTAGAAGGCAGAAATCAAAATAAGATCATACATGAATGAATGAGAAGAGGCCCTTGATTTTCCTTTATACTTTTTATCTCACCTTGTCCCTCCAAAGTGACTTTCATTTTATTAATATTCAATTAATTAATTAAATCACTTTAATTAATTAATTAACCTGTTTACCTTTGAAAAGCTCCTTATCTCTCCTTGTGGCTTCCCTAGCCACTGAAAGTCACTTCTAGCCATCCCATCCTGTAGTGTTGCTCCTCCCGATTCCAATGAGATATTACACTGAGAGGTTCCTCCAAGTAATGTGCCCAAAATGACCTCTTTAGTGAATTCCATTAACTTATAGCTCAAAATAGTCAAAATACTGGAAATTGTCGGAATGCAACGAAACCAAAGCCAACCTATGCGGAATGGCTCATAATGATGGAATATGATCATCAATGCAAGTTGGACCCCACAATTCCTCTCAAATACCCATGTACTCGCTATAGCATCCATCTGGCTACTCTGGTCATCATAAATCTCTGCCCTGTGATGATGTCCCAAAGTGGGGACATTACATTCTAAGGTATGTTATTTACATATCATCTTTCCCTTTTTGCTATAACTTTATTTATAGAATGATTCAGATAGAAAAACATGGAGAATATTGAGAAGAAATATCCATGTACCTGTTGTTCCTGAGTCTGTACTTAAGGCTTTAAAGTACAGTGTCAAGGCATCCGAAAGTAAGATAAAGGTTGATAAAGGATTACACTAACCTTCGGTATAGGAAGCTAATGAAGATTTCTAAGTTCTCGTTGTCTATCTTCCAACTGTTCTTGGGTGGTAATGTCTTGCTCAATGGCTACCCATGAACGTTCCAATTCCTCCCGGGTGTTCGCAGTTTTAAGGATTGTGTCAAAAAGATTTAAAGCGATATGTATTTGAGTGGATAGTCCAGGTTGAATATTTGGTTGAGTTGCTGCAGGAATAGTCATTGAGGAACAATACCAATACGAAAATGATTTAAACAGATGATTTCAATGCTGTTTCAATTCGGTCAAAATAAAGAGAAATTTTTTGCATGAAGAACAAAATAGGAAAGTAAACCGAAGGCGTTCTCCCGTAACTGTATTATTTTTAGTAAAAGATGTGGAATGAGAGAAAAAACATTTAGTCGTAGATAACATAAGGTTGTTGTCAATAGAAAACTCACACATACACAGAAGAAGAAATTGACATAGAAATAATTGACATAGTGTAACTGAATATAAAATTCTGTAAATGCAAATTGGTCTTACACCCACTGATAGCTGGTGCAGAGGAAAGACAAGAAACAATTACAGAAAAAATGAAATCCCTTCACTATAGTAGTGGTCGTACTAAATTATAGTGATACACATCAATTATCAAAGTGAAACGAAATGAAACAAGAAACATAACAAAAAAAACTTGTAACACAGTCGTGACAGAATTGGGAATCTTCAAATTTGCTTGTATTAACTTCTCCAATGCAAAAACTCTATTACAATCCCTACCCAAAGGTCCAGCCCCTTTTCTTCTTCTTTTTGTGGTCTATTTATACAAATTTCTCTCCTCGCAAAATTCAACGGTTTCATCTTTTCAATTACAAATGAGAGGAGCCAAATCCATCCACCTCTCCTACTCTATTTTCAAAAAGTGTCAGGTGCTAGTCTTTGCATGGATTTGGTGCATATGATACATTTGTCCACAAACTGGGATACAAGCTGTGAAATTTCTGTTCGACAGGTGGGAGGAGCGAAATCACCCCATCTCTTCTACTATATTTTCAAAAGGTGCCAGGTGTTTGTCTTTGCGTGGATTCGGTACATATGATACATTTGTCTACGAACTGGGATACAAGCTACGAAGGCTCTGCTTGATAGCTGGCCTCGGAGAAATAGCACTCTCGAGCCAACTGTGAAAGTTTATCACCTATTTGAGCATCAATGATGTGAAGAGCGCTGAGTTGTGCGCTCAGTTGAATCAAATGTTCATCAACTTGAGCCATATCTACCCTGTCCATCTTAGAGATATGCATCGAATCTCTTTCATTCTTTTCCTTTAGATTGAGGGAGATCGGATCTATATTCATTTGCCTTAGCGTCTTCGATTCACCTCCATTCTCCATTCCTAGCAGCTCGCCATCTATGGTATTGGAATCTTCTTGTAATGAATTAGTTACCCTTTGAGCCTGTTTCTTGCTTAAGGTAATATTATGTTCCCAATCCTTTAACAGAATATTACCTCTTGTTTGTTCAGTGATGGTGAGTCCTGGAGAATCTGTCGAAAACCTGTTGTTGGTAGCTATTACCACCTCTTGAAAAGTGACCCGAGCAGCCTCTGCGTTCCTTTCTTTGACAGTCAGATTTTCTGAAATATGATGCATTAACACGCAATCTTCTCGGATGACCTCCACTTTGTATAACAGACTTTGTTGTACAGAAGAGATCCTACCCCTGATATCAATCGCTCGGGATTTAAACCCCTCGACGTCGATCATTTTGCTTTCAGCAACCTCTAACTGAGCCTGTAACCCTGTGATCATACTCCTCTGCTGATTTTCCTGTACCCGACCATCTCGGATAACTGAATTCGCTTGTTCCAACTTGGTTTTGAGGACTTCAATTTCCTTTTGATCAGCCAATCAGGCTAGTTCTATTTCTCCACTTGCCTGACTCTTAGCGCTTTCTGCGACCGAAGCTAACCTGGCCTCGAGGGTCCTGATGAGGCAATTATTTCTTTTTAATTGGAGATTCATCTGCCCAACCGAGAATTGATTTGCCGAAGCGTAGGCGCCTAGTGTTCCAGTGATTTCAGTAGCAAGCTGGTCACTTTTCTTGCTCTTGCCATCTGTCATGATTTTGTATTTTTTAACAGTGGACTCTCCCTCTTGATAAAATTCTCGCTTTACTACAGCTTTTCTCTTTCTGTCAAAAAAGAATTCATTAGGAGGGAGTTCCTCTGCCCTTATAGGTCTCAGTTCTTCACCAAATATCCATCCCTCGCTAACATCTCCCTGTGCCAACTGCAAGGGTGTGATAGAGGTGATGGGTTCCCCAATCTGCTTCGCCGCCTTTCCTGGTGTGACGAGTGAGTCCTGCTCCTTCGGAGGATCAGAGATCATCGTCTCAGTTTCTGGATTCTGAATTTCTGGCGGGTCTGTGTTTCTTACTTCCACCTCTGGACTATGTTCCTTGGGTGGGTTAGTAGTTTCTTTTTCTGTTTCGGGATTCTTCTCCTGCTCGGGATTCTTCTCTTGCTCCCCTTCCTGATGTTTTTCGGGGTTAGATGTTTGGCCCTCAGAACTTTCGACTTCCTTCTCTTTGTTCTTGGAAAGACCCAAACCTCCTAGCACAGCGGGAAGACATCTTTTTCTATGCTCCTGAAACTTTAAAACAGAGGCCATGTCTTCGGGTGCTAAAGATCTGATTCGAACTAGCACCTCCCCATAGGACCTCGCCCCTCGGAAAATATCATCCGAGGGTGAACACTCGTGTTCAAACTTTTTCAACCCACAATTTGACAAATGGGTGCTTACAATTTTCTGAGGGTCATGCTTTTTATACTCAATAGGGACCAAACTCAAGTCTTCTAAGGTTGCAGCCTCAGCTTTAGCATGTCCAAAATCTAATAAATAATAGGAACTTAGCCGAATGGGGAAAAACGGCCATACCTTCTTCGATGATGCTTTGAGATCTTTACTTACTCCCCCGATTACCGTTTTCCATGCAACTTCACGACAAGCTAGTTTATCGGGAATGAACAAAGGTAGCGCATGAGGGGGAACAGAAGCCCCGAAAACTCTGATGTATGAGAATTCTGCTTCTACATACCAATCTGCGATGCCACTCAGACCTGTTGAAACGCTCTCCGATATGCGAGGTGGCGAACGGCCAAAAATGGTGATGTGCATGGGCACCATCACCCAGTTGAAAACTTCATAAATAAATTTGTCTGCTTTACCTTCCCACAGTTTTTCATGGTACTCGTGCACTGGCTTTTCTTGGGCTGGACTCCAAGCCCAGTTCATCAAGGGGAACGGAGTCATAGAACATATCGCGTCCATGATATACGCAGACATGAAAAAAGAGGATGGTTTTCCTCTTTCTTTCTGCTCTCGGTAATCAGTGACCCGGTTGAAAAGACTGTTCGAGAGTATTTTCGCCCAATTAAATGAGCAACCTTCGGCCATCCGAAATATGAGAGGTACCCAGGCAACATAGAAATGCGTTGTATCCTCCTTTCCAAACAGTCGGCACGTCATCATTGCCACATACATATACTGTGGCTCCAGTGAAGCAATTGAATACATGCCCTTGTCATTCTCTCTAAATGTCGCGGAGCGTGAAACCCAATCCTTTATCAAACCAGGCATAGTTTTGTCATATTCTTCGCACTCCTTATTTTTGAATTCCTCCAGGAATTCAGTGCCATATGTGTATTCAGAAGTTGATGGGAGCTTATACATAGATTGGATATGATCTTGTTTAAAAGTCCCGACCGTGGCCCGTTGATCATTTACGATAGTTCTAGTGGGTAGGTCTACATGATCCAACGCCCATCGGATCATGTCGTAATATGGAAACAACCATGGTCTGGTTGCAATCCTGTGCATTCTCGACTGAAAAAACTATCTTGTATTTAGTGTTCAGGTCATCCTTTTCATTATCATTGTCGTCGGAGTCTGAGTAATTTACCAATTCAGACTGCAGAATGTCTGAAATAAACGACCAGTTAGGGACTGAGCCTCCTGTCCGAGGTGAAGTATCTAAGACGTTATCTAAACCCTGCGCTGCAACCTCGACATTCGCTTTCGTAGCTTTCCACGAAGCCATGGCTGAAGCTTGCTTTTTTTCTCTTCTGCAATAGACCTGTGTATACATGCGGGAATTAATTCACTCGGAGAAGGTGAGCTCTGTGCGCTTATGAGAAATGTTTAAAAATAGAATGAAACTCTCGTATATATTTGAAAACCCTGTACCTTTGAAATAAGTCTGTCAAATCGCAAATAAAACCAAATTTATTGTATAAATCCGATCTTATTTATTCGTGGATTTACCCTAATTCTTGATTAATGTCATCAATGTTCAGTGGCTTGACAGGCGGTCGGGTTATGGAGAGCAAGTAGCTACCTCATGAAGTGTGCAAACCTTGATGTGCGAGACGTATCTCGTTTTAATTTAAAAATTCAAATCTTAGGGACTTAAATCATTTTCTCGCTTTTCGCCGCATCGTAAATTTCCCTTTAACATTTTAAGTTTTCAACTCACAAGACTGTGAGTGCCAATTTTAGCTTAGTTAATAGTAACCGTGATTTGGCGCATCCTTAATTATATAATTAATTTGATCGCCATATCGCGACTCGGGAATTCGAAGACAGACTTTTGGGAGAATGATATGCCGAGTCGCGATATCGCGATAATTAAGGCTCGAATTATGAGAAGGAAATCTTAGATTAGGCGACTAATTAATCTTGCTATAATCATGTCACAACTTCGTGAATCGGGGTTTTGGACACCTTAACTCTATCAAAGAAAGTACCGAATGGCGAGGTGCCGAGAATCAAATTTAGCCAAGGTTAGTTTTTTACCCTTAATCCTTGACCAAGGTTATCACAAAAGTTATCGTGTTCTCGGCTCTCAGGTTTGTAAAAAATGAAAAGTTAGGCTTGACGAATGCCGAGGCACAAACTCCCGAAAATGTATACTCATGAGTTAAAAGTTTTACCTTAGTTAATGTTTGCACGAAAAAACAAAAACGAATTCGCAGTTTCGCATCTCGGGACTTATGAATTCAAAGATTGAAGTATCTGGCTTGTGATATCCCGAAATAAAACAAAAGAGCAAACATACTTGCGAAAAATGGATCCTTTTTGAAAGTGAAAAAGCGTTTCTGTTCAGGCGACAAGATTTTCAGAGTTTTAAGATCTCGGAAGGAAAAAAGGAAGTCAAGTTAGATTCCAAGTTTCAGAAATTGAAAAAAAAATTGGAAGGTAACCAACCAGGGCGGCTCCAACTAGGGATCTCGCTTCCCCGTGAGGCGGGAAGAACAATAGATCAGGTGCCAATATTGGGTAAATGGAGTCACGGGCTAAAATCAATAGAAAAAACCAAGGAAAAAGATAGAAGGAGAGGGAAATCTCCGCTTTGTACCTCAGAAATTTTTTCGAACTTAGATACTCTTTTCAAACACAACTGAAGTCATTTTCTCAACTTTCCCTTTGTCACTACTAACTTTGGGGATGCTTTAAGACAACCAAAATGATCCTAGGATATCCAACAGATCTTACGATTCTCAGCTTGCATTAAAAGAATGTTATTATACAATTCCAAAAAAGGGGAGTCCCATCGGAATTTGGGGAAATGATCAGGCTTTTAGAAAATGTTGGTTACCAGAGTAGATTGATATTTATGCGTAACAGTCTTACAGATCTCTCAGACATTGCTTCACTGCCAGCAATCCTGTTCAGTACCCCGGTGAAGTTGTCTGACCCCTTTTTTACTGAATTTCTTTTCACCACTTCGGAAAATATTTATGCGTTTAAATGCTAAGACGAGGGCAATCATTTCTGAATTTCCTTTCATCGTCTTAATGGACTAGGTGGGGGCAATCATTTCTGAATTTCCTTTCACCACCTGTCTTAGTATTTACTTTTTAAACACGAAGATGGGAGCAATCAGTTTTTATCAGGGCTGAGATCTATGTAATATTTTTTATCAGAGGCCTGTCCACTTATTTTGATTACTCGGTATCAACCTTCCTTTGACCCTCACAAGACCTTCGTTCCTAGGGAGACAGGGGAGAATAATAAAAATTTTAAGGGACATCCTGTTCAAGCAAGCTTTGATTTTTTTGATGTTGTTGAACAACCCAGGAAAGTTAGGATCGCTATAAACGTTCCTTAGCTTAGCAGAAGGTCGAGTAGTTGTGAAGACCGACTTTCTCATTAAGATCTAGTTCGGAATCCCTGAGGTTAAAAACGAAAAAAAGACCTTTATCTCTCCACAAAGACTCGGGAAGGTAATGACTTGCTAAAAGTTAGGACCAAATATAGACAGAAAACAAGGCGACAATTCAATGGATTAATTATACAAAAGGTCACAACAGTTCGGGACTAGTTTTCAGATATATTTAGGAACAAAAATTATGACTAACGGTTTTTAGGTTTAATGTATTCATTCAAATTATTTTATTTGAAGATTATGGAACCAAAAATATTCCTGTTATCTAACCCTTTGTATTGCAAATTTGAAACAATATTACCTTAGATTGCTAAAACAGCCTTTCATGACATGTGTATTGAGAAAACTCACCTTTGTCTTTTCTTTCAATTTCTTGGTGGACTATGAATTATCTTATGTATCACCTGTTTTATGTCGTTCTATTTCCAATACCGAGCTGCATATTATATTTATTTTTTTTAGCTAGTTTCGTATGCAACTGGAATCCTACAAAAACAAATACAAATTTTATTGAAAATGTGTTGAGAGTTTAGAAATGAAAACCAAAAATTAAAAGTAGATGTTTTGAACGAAAACATAAATATGCACATAAACTCATAATAAAATTTATTTATTTACAAATATATACATATAATTTTTTATTTCTTTTTTATCCGATGACCGTCACGTCATGTAGTGCTTCAAGTACCGCCCGTTGACAGGGGCGTTGAGAACTTCTCCATCAATATTTTCCAGAAGAAAGGAATTCTTTCCTTCTGGAGTCGAGACCCTGAATGGTCCATACCACAGGTGGTCAATTTTTCCATGTTTCGCGGCTTCTTCTCTTCTCGTATCCCATCTTAACACTAAGTCACCTGGGAGGAACTCTCTGTCCTTTTCCTTGAGATCGAACAATGCTTTCATATCATCTTGGTATTTCTGCATTTTCTCATCAACCTCCACTCTGAGTTGTTTAACCTCAATCAGCTGGTTAATTCTCCTGGTTACATGATTGGGTTCTTCGTTCTGATCTTGCCATAATTTCATCACTGGCAATGCAAAGTTTATAGGTAGAACCGCCTCGGTCCCATAGACCATCTGAAACGACGAAATGTCGATAGACCTTTTAGTACTGATGCGGTTCGCCCACAACGCGTACTTCAAATGCACGTGCCAGGATCTTTTGTTTTTATCCAGTACTTTTTTTATTACGTTTACTAGGCTCTTGTTAGATGATTCGGCCAATCTGTTTCCTTGAGGGTAATAAGCAGTGGAATGGCCAAGAACAATATTGTACTTTTGACAGAAGCTGATCATAGCCATGGATTTGAAAGCCTGGGCGTTGTCGGTAACAATCTTTCGGGGACACCCGAATCTTGACAAGATGTTATCTTCCAAGAAGTCGATCACCACCGAATCGGTTGCCCTTTTGGTTGGAATTGCTTCCACCCACTTTGTAAAATAATCTGTGGTTGTTAAGATCCACTTATGCTGAGAACTGGAATGGGGATTAATTTCCCCTATGAAGTCTAATCCCCATTGTTGAAATGGGGTTTCAGTTTTGACTGGAACGAGGGGTAGTGCAGGGAGTTTCTACTTACCAGCGAATATTCGACACAAGTAACAGGCACGTACTTTGGCATTGACGTCCGAAAATAGTTTCGGCCAATAGTATCCGGACCTCAAGATCTTATAGGTCGTGGCTCTCCATGCATGGTGTCCTCCACAGATTCCTTCATGAAATTCTTCTATGACCCGTGGAGTTTCCGACTCAACCAGACAGACCAGTAAGAACCCGAGTGGATCCTTCCAGCATAGTTTATTTTCGGAGATGCAATATTTTACAGCATGGAGTTTTAAGGTTCTGTATTTGGCTGGTGTTAGTCCATCTCGACATTTCAGGTTTAACAAATAGAAAACTATATCTTTATACCAGTCTGACGACATGAATTTTTCTTCAAGCTTGCTTAGATATGTTTGGTTATCCGGTTCTTGTAAACGTGTGTATCCGTCTTCCCCCTGTAGGCAATTGATGTCAAGAGCTCTAAGGTTCGACTCAGCCAAGAGTTTGGCCAGACCCTTTCCCTTTATCAATTTAGTAGGCTTGATTTCCAAATCAAATTCTTGTATCTTAGCGAGCCAATGCCCTCGTTTTCCATCACTGTCCTGCTGTACCAATATATCCTTCATAGCGCTGGTTGGTACATACGCGATAATTTTTGAATGTAGAACATAAGTTATGAATGATTTTAGCGCTTTCACCATTGTGTATGCCTGTTTTTCTATTATATCATATTTTAGTTCGGCGTCTCTAAGGCTCTTGCTAAAAAATGCGATCGGGCATTCAAAGCCTTCATCATCTTTTTGCAGCAACACCGCGACGATAGTATGTTGAGAATCGAATGAGAAGATGAGGAAATATTTCGAGTAATCTGGGCTTGTTAACACAGGTGCCTCGCTGATAACTTTTTTAATACGCTCTAACGATGCTTTAGCCTCAGGCGTCCAATTTACTCTGCTATCTTTCTTCAGCATTCCTGTGATCAATTTGACAATATCAGCAAAATTTGGTATAAACCTTCGTAAAAAAATTATTGTACCTAAGAAAGATTGAATTTCTTTAACGTTTCTAGGAATACTGATAGTTTGTATCGCTTCAACCCTTCTAGGATCAATCTTGATCCCATCTTTAAATATGATATGCCCCAGAAGATTACCTTCCTGCATAGCGAAATGTGATTTCTTTGGGTTCAATGATAGACCATACCTGCGGCATTTCTCGAAAGTCTGTTTTAAATGGATCAAATGTTCTTCATCGGTTTTAGAAAAAACCGTCAAATCGTCGAGGTAGATTACTACAAACTTATCTCTTTCTCCGACGATGGTGATATCCATGGCGCACTCGAAGGTAGCCCCTGCATTCATTAAACCAAAAGGCATTTTATCATACATGAATGTACCCCATGGTGTGATGAAAGCGGTTTTTTCTCTGTCTTGCTCGTTCATGGTGATTTGGTTGTACCCAGAAAACCCATCTATCATAGACATTCAATTTTCTCCAACTACCCTTTCCAGGACATGGTCCATTTTGGGGAGCGGATAATTATCCTTAAGAGAGGACCTGTTCAAGTTCCGGAAATCCACACACAGTCTGATTTCTCCGTTCTTTTTTCTGACAGGGACTAAATTCACCACCCAGTCTGAGTACCTTATAGGTACAATTATTTTCGCATCCAAAAGCTTCTTAACTTCCTTTTCAATGACGGGCAACAAAATGGGGTTAAATCGCCTAAGCTTTTGCCTAAAAGGCTTGACCCCGAGTTTCAACAGTATCTTGTGCTTAATTATGGAAGTATCATACGTTCGAAGTTCTTCATAGGACCAGGCGAAAACATCTGTATACTGTTTGAGTAGGTCCCTATATTGTCCTTTTACCTTGGGAGGGAGGAATTTAGATATCTTTACTATCCTGGCTTCTTTTTCAGTTCCTATGTCGCAATCCTCCACTTCTTCTGGTTGGGGCTGCAAAGTGGATTTCACGGGTATGTCGTTCTGATCGAAGAGTCTTTCTAAAGGAATTAATCCTTTCGGGATCTGGTTGTTTTTAAGGACCAACATGCGATGATCCGCTATTTTATCTTGAAAGGTTTCAATATCTTCACCCTCTTGCATAATCCAAATCGGGTCGTTTTGGTTTTCTTGGTCTGGATGAGTTTCAGAGAACTCACCTATTGCCATAAGAAATTTCTGAATTTGTTCGTCATCTTCAAAGACCTGCGAGTGTCTGACATTGTCGGGTATAGAGGGTTTATATCTGATTTCAATATGATATTTCAGTTTAACGTTCGTGGGAGGAGAAAAGGTTGAGGCTGCCTTAGCCAATGCGTCAGTGTGTAGATTCTCTGTGCGAGGAATAAATTGGACTTTTATAGATGAGAAAAAAATTTCCATCAAATCCCAAGCACAATTTCTGTATGTTCTTAGTCTGGGATGCTTGGCTTGGTATTGTCGGTTTACTTGTCTTACTATCAATTCAGCGTCACCGTAAACCTCCAAGTTTTTTATATTTAACTTCTTTGCAGCCTCTAAACCTAAGATTATTGCTTCATACTCACATACATTATTGGTGTAATCTATATCCCACTGCAAATGATATGATAAAGGAACAATAAACTTACCTTCAGGTGCTACTAAAAATATGCCAGCACCAGCTCCTTCGGAAGACGAAGCGCCATCGAAGTACATTTTCCAGATACCACTTTTGCATAGTTCTTCAGTCAAGGGGCTAAGCTCTTCTTGCTTCATATCAAGTTCTTCTGGACACCCATCTAAACCATCATCAAATGAAAATATGAAATTTCCCAAATCTTGGTCTGCAACGTAAATGGGAAAGTTATTTGGATTCTGAGGGTCACCGACAGTATACGCCAATCTTGTTTCTCTGTACAACCAGGTAAAATGACCACCGAAAATTGGGATTGTGGCATAGGACATGTCCAATTGTAGAGAGCCTCCCAACTTGGCTCCCCATGATCTGGATAACAACATACCATATTTGGGGGGGATATCTGCAATAACCACATCCATCAGGATACTCTTGACCGAGACCTGAGCCAGGGTAACTACCAGATCCTTTATCATTCCCAAACATTTAACCTTTCTTGAATCAAATGAGTATAGGTTTCCATAGGGTCTAGTGATCTGGAGCCCCAGCCTCTCCATTATAATTTTGGGCATAACATTATGTGAAGCCCCAGAGTCTAACATGCAGTTATGCAGTAATTGGTCGTGTATATTCAGGGTAATATAGAAAGGAGCGACGTTGTCCTTGGATCCCTCAAAATGAGGACCAAAGGTGATGTTAGGTCTATCGTCTTCTAGGTTGATAACATCAGAGTGACTCTCTGGCTCATAAACACCCATCGCTTTGGCAATTTGCTTCCGATAAGTGGGGTTTTTTGCTAATTCTACCAAAGGAATCGATATCTTAATTTTATTCAATTCATTATCAAAATTGAAAGATGTATTTACCTTGTCCGTTTCTTTGGTTAAGACTTCCGAGCTTTTTTCTTCCGACTTGTTTTTCTGGATCGCTTTATCACTCGTGATCTTAGTCGAAGATGTGGCTTTATCTATCAGTCCTGTTTCCTTTGTTTGGGTTTCAGATTTTTTCACCTCAGACTCTTGAATTTTTGCTATCTTGACCTTATTGCTGGGTAACAATGCCTTTTCCAAAGGAGGTTCATGAGATCGACCCCTTTGCAGGACTTTCTTAGGTTGGTCAGTTGGGGTGGGCTTATTTTTAGATCTCAGATTGTATTTGGGTTGAAAATCAACCGTTATCATTTCTGTTTCTGGTTGAGATACACAGAGGTCAGTATGATCACCTTCTTCCTCTTCATTAGACGGTTGAGGGGTATTTGAAGACTTTTCATAGTCTTCCTTGGTAAAAAATGGCTGCAAACATTCATCACCGAAACATGCAACTTCATCTTCCGAATCTCCGAAATCTTGGAGGTCGCTTGCTCCTATAAAATTTTCGTTTTTTAGTGGAGCTTGTATTTTTTGATCTTCATTCTTTATTTGCCTCTGTTGATTTTGGGGATTTGGGTTTCTCCTGAAGTCCCTTTTGTTAGAATAATCATCTTTAGCCTGATCCAACTCCATCCTAGATATTTTGTTAGACAAATCTTTAATTATTCGGGCCATGTCATCTACTCTGTCGTCAGTGTATCTATTTGACCCGGAAGGACCCGCTGGTTCCCTATAGCGTCTATTTTCACGGTTGATTGTTTCTACTTTAGCCTTTAACTTACCTGAAGCCATCATATTAGATTCTATTTCGACAGCATTGTCTTGCATTCTATTCAGGGTGGCTCCTCTTCTTTCTCGCAAAAGCAATGCAAAATCAGGTTCGAAAGCTCCTGCAAAGGTTACTTTGGCTGAGGGTTCAGAAGGTTTAACAACGGCTGGAATTTTATTATAAAGTTTGTTAAATCTCAGAATAAATTCCATAATGGTTTCTGAGTTCTTTTTCTTTAGGGAACCAAACTCGGTAAGGTAATATAAGTGATCCTTTCACTCTCCCCATTGTCTGAGGAAAGCATCTTCCAAGGCATCATATGTCCGAATAGAAGCTACAGGAAGACTTCGAAACCAAGTTCGAACCTGTCCTTCGAAGGTCTGGACAAGTAGTCTCGAATAGACATCCTCGTGTTCAATACCACAGATGTCTACGAACTGGTCAAAAAATTTTATATGCTCGGCTGCGGTTAGATCTCCTTCTCCAATGAACTTAGGAATATTTTTGATGTAGTTGTCAGGTAAATCATGGAGGGGAACGGGTAAAACCAAGGGAGCGTATCTCACTGCTACTTTTGAAAATACTCTGGGAGGAGGGACATTCGGTCGTCCTCCACCTCCTCCTCCGACGCCTACCATCGACTTGGGAGTGGGAAAAGAGGGTGTAACACACTCTTTTGAATCAGGTGAAACTGGGAAGTTCTGTTGAAGAAAGGTTGGTATGTCAAATGACAACGATCTTTCTAAAGGACCCTTTCCCTTGTTTATAGATGGGAAAGTCTGATGGGTCTCACTCCTAAATTCAAAGTAGTTTGTTTCCGGATATTTGGTATTAGACAGAGGGTTGCAGGAAGTAGGAGGTTCTGAAGGACATTTAGTCTTTAAAAGTGGGTTTTCGGGCTTATTAACTGCAGCGGTTGCCTCAAATGAGCCTCTCGCTCTTAAAAAAATTTCAGGATTATTAACAGGCATAATCGGCTTGCCATCCGGGTTTTGTCTGGTATGCCTTCTACCAGACACCAGTTTGTGTTTCAGTGGAGTCGCCAAGTGAAATATTTTTAAAAAAGACTTAAAACTGTGTGCACTCTATGTTCACTATCAAAGAGTAACACTATCAACGAAATAGTTTGTCGTTTTCCCAGGGAAACGATTTCGTAACTTCGTTCCCCGGCAATGGCGCCAGAAAGATGTTGTTCCTGAGTCTGTACTTAAGGCTTTAAAGTACAGTGTCAAGGCATCCGAAAGTAAGATAAAGTTTGATAAAGGATTACACTAACCTTCGGTATAGGAAGCTAATGAAGATTTCTAAGTTCTCGTTGTCTAGCTTCCAACTGTTCCTGGGTGGTAATGTCTTGCTCTATGGCTGCCCATGAACGTTCCAATTCCTCCCGGGTGTTCGCGGTTTTAAGGATTGTGTCAAAAAGATTTAAAGCGATATGTATTTGATTGGATAGTCCAGGTTGAATATTTGGTTGAGTTGCTGCAGGAATAGTCATTGAGGAACAATACCAATACGGAAATGATTCAAACAGATGATTTCAATGCTGTTTCAATTCGGTCAAAATAAAGAGAAATTTTTTGCATGAAGAACAAAATAGGAAAGTAAACTGAAGGCCTTCTCCCGTAACTATATTATTTTTAGTAAAAGATGTGGAATGAGAGAAAAAACATTTAGTCATAGATAACATAAGGTTGTTGTCAATAGAAAACTCACACATACACAGAAGAATAAATTGACATAGAAATAATTGACATAGTGTAACTGAATATAAAATTCTGTAAATGCAAATTGGTCTTACACCCGCTGATATCTGGTGCAGAGGAAAGACAAGAAACAATTACAGAAAAAATGAAATCCCTTCATTATAGTAGTGGTTGTACTAAATTATAGTGATACACATCAATTATCAAAGTGAAACGAAATGAAACAAGAAACATAACAAAACAAACTTGTAACACAGTCATGATGGAATCCGGAATCTTCAAATTTGCTTGTATTAACTTCTCCAATGCAAAAACTCTATTACAATCCCTACCCAAAGGTCCAACCCCTTTTCTTCTTCTTTTTGTGGTCTATTTATACAAATTTCTCTCCTCGCGAAACTCAACGGTTTCATCTTTTCAATTACAAACGAGAGGAGCCAAATCCATCCACCTCTCCTACTCTATTTTCAAAAAGTGCCAGGTGCTTGTCTTTGCGTGGATTTGGTGCATATGATACATTTGTCCACAAAATGGGATACAAGCTGTGAAATTTTTGTTCGACAGCTGGGAGGAGCGAAATCACCCCATCTCTTCTACTATATTTTCAAAAGGTGTCAGGTGCTTGTCTTTGCGTGGATTTGGTACATATGATACATTTGTCTACGAACTGGGATACAAGCTGCGAAGACTCTGCTTGACAGATGGCCTCGGCGAAATAACACTCTCGAGCCAACAGTGGAAGTTTATCACCTATTTGAGCGTCAATGATGTGAAGAGCGCTGAGTTGTGCGCTCGGTTGAATCAAATGTTCATCAACTTGAGCCATATCTACCCTGTCCATCTTAGAGATATGCACCGAATCTCTTTCATTATTTTCCTTTAGATTGAGGGAGATCGGATCTATATTCATTTTCCTTAGTGTCTCCGAGTCACCTCCATTCTCCATTCCTAGTAGCTCGCCATCTATGGTATTGAAAGCTTCTTGTAATGAATTAGTTACCCTTTGAGCCTGTTCCTTGCTTAAGGTAATATTATGTTCACAATCCTTTAACAGAACATTACCTCTTGTTTGTTTAGCGATGGTGAGTCCTGGAGAATCTGTCGAAAACCTGTTGTTGGTAGCTATTACCGCCTCTTGAAAAGTGACCCGAGAAACCTCTACATTCCTTTCTTTGACAGTCAGATTTTCTGAAATATGATGCATTAACACGCAATATTCTCGGATGACCTCCACTTTGTCTAACAAACTTTGTTGTACAGAAGAGATCCTGCCCCTAATATCAATTGCTCGGGATTTAAACCCCTCGACATCGATCATTTTGCTTTCAGCAACCTCTAATTGAGCCTGTAACCCTGTGATCATACTCCTTTTCTCATTTGCCTGTACCCGACCATCTCGGATCACTGAATTCGCTTGTTCCAACTTGGTTTTGAGGACTTCAATTTCCTTTTGATCAGCCAATCGGGCTAGTTCTATTTCTCCACTCGCCTGACTCTTAGTGCTTTCTACGGCCGAAGCTAACCTGGCCTCGAGGGTCCTGATGAGGCGATTATTTCTTTTTAATTGGAGATTCATCTGCCCAACTGAGAATTGATTTGCCGAAGCGTAGGCACCCAGTGTTCAAGCGATTTCAGTAGCAAGCTGGTCACTTTTCTTGCTCTTGCCATCTGTCATGATTTTGTATTTTTTAACAGTCGACTCTCCCTCTTGATAAAATTCTCGCTTTACTACAGCTTTTCTCTTTCTGTCAAAAAAGAATTCATTAGGAGGGAGTTCCTCTGCCCTTATAGGTCTCAGTTCTTCACCAAATATCCATCCCTCACTATCATCTCCCTGTGCCGACTGCAAGGGTGTGACAGAGGTGATGGGTTCCCTGATCTGCTTCGCCGCCTTTCCTGGTGTGACGAGTGAGTCTTGCTCCTTCGAAGGATCAGAGGTCATCGTCTCAGTTTCTGGATTTTGAATTTCTGGTGGGTCTGTGTTTCTTACTTACACCTCTGGAATATGTTTCTTGGGTGGGTCAGTAGTTTCTTTTTCTGTTTCGGGATTCTTCTCCTGCTTGGGATTCTTCTCTTGCTCCCCTTCCTGATGTTTTTCGGGGTTATATGTTTGGCCCTCAGAACTTTCGGCTTCCTTCTCTTTGTTCTTGGAAAGACCCAAACCTCCTAGCACAGCGGGAAGACATCTTTTTCTATGCTCCTGAAACTTTAAAAAAGAGGCCATGTCTTCGGGTGCTAAAGATATGATTCGAACTAGCACCTCCCCATAGGACCTCACCCCTCGGAAAATATCATCCGAGGGTGAACACTCATGTTCAAACTTTTTCAACCCACAATTTGACAAATGGGTGGTTACAATTTTCTGAGGGTCATGCTTTTTATACTCAATAGGGACCAAAATCAAGTCTTCTAAGGTTGCAGCCTCAGCTTTAGCATGTCCAAAATCTAATAAAGAATAGGAACTTAGCCGAATGGGGAAAAACGGCCATACCTTCTTCGATGATTCTTTGAGCTCGTTACTTACTCCCCCGATTACTGTTTGCAATGCAACTTCACGACAAACTAGTTTATCGGGAATGAACAAAGGTAGCGCACGAGGGGGAACAAAAGCCCCGAAAACTCTGATGTATGAGAATTCTGCTTCTACATACCAATCTGCGATGCCACTCAGACCTGTTGAAACGCTCTCTGATATGCGAGGTGGCGAACGACAAAAAATGGCGATGTGCATGGGCACCATCACCCAGTTGAAAACTTCATAAATAAATTTGTCTGCTTTACCTTCCCACAGTTTGTCGTGGTACTCGTGCACTGGATTTTCTTGGGCTAGACTCCAAGCCCAGTTCATCAAGGGGAACGGAGTCATAGAACATATCACGTCCATGATATATGCAGACATGAAAAAAGAGGATGGTTTTCCTCTTTCTTTCTGCTCTCGGTAATTAGTGACCCGGTTGAAAAGACTGTCCGAGAGTATTTTCGCCCAATTAAATGAGCAACCTTCGGCCACCCGAAATATGAGAGGTACCCAGGCAACATAGAAATGCGTTGTATCCTCCTTTCCAAACAGTAGGCACGTCATCATCGCCACATACATATACTGTGGCTCCAGTGAAGCAATTGAATACACGCCCTTGTCATTCGCTCTAAATGTCGCGGAGCGCGAAACCCAATCCTTTATCAAACCGGGCATAGTTTTGTCATATTCTTCGTACTCCTTCTTTTTGAATTCCTCCAGGAATTCAATGCCATATGTGTATTCAGAAGTTGCTGGGAGCTTATACATAGATTGGATATGCTCTTGTCTAAAAGTCCCGACCGTGGCCCGTTGATCATTTACGATAGTTCTGGTGGGTAGGTCTACATGATCCAACGCCCATCGGATCATGTCATAATATGGCAACAACCATGGTCTAGTTGCAATCCTGTGCATTCCCGACTGAAGAACTATCTTGTATTTAGTGTTTAGGTCATCCTTTTCGTTATCATTGTCGTCGGAGTCTGAGTAATTTACCAATTCAGACTGCAGAATGTCTGAAATAAACGACCAGTTAGGGACTGAGCCTCTTGTTCGAGGTGAAGTATCTGAGACATTATCTGAACCCTGCGCTGCAACCTCGACATTCGCTTTCGTAGTTTTCCGCGAAGCCATGGCTGAAGCTTGCTTTTTCGCTCTTCTGCAATAGACCTGTGTATACATGCGGGAATTAATTCACTCGGAGAAGGTGAGCTTTGTGCACTTATGAGAAATGTTTAAAAATAGAATGAAACTCTCATATATATTTGAAAACCCTGTACCTTTGAAATAAGTCTGTCAAATCGTAAATAAAACCAAATTTATTGTATAAATCCGATCTTATTTATTCGTGGATTTACCCTAATTCTTCATTAATGTCATCAATGTTCAGTGGCTTGACAGGCAGTCAGGTTATGGAGAGCAAGTAGCTACCTCGTGAAGTGTGCAAACCTCGATGTGCGGGACGTATCTCGTTTTAATTTAAAAATTCAAATCTTAGGGACTTAAATCATTTTCTCGCTTTTCACCGCATCATGAATTTCCCTTTAACATTTTAAGTTTTCAACTCACGAGACTGCGAGTGTCGATTTTAGCTTAGTTAATAGTAACCGTGATTTGGCACATCCTTAATTATATAATTAATTTGATCGCCATATCGCGACTCGAGATTTCGAAGACAGACTTTTGGGAGAATGATATGCCGAGTCGCGATATCACGATATCGCGATGTGGCGATAATTAAGGCTCGAATTATGAGAAGGAAATCTTAGATTAGGTGACTAATTAATCTTGCTATAATCATGTCACAACTTCGTGAATCGGGGTTTTGGACACCTTAACTCTATGAAAGAAAGTACCGAGTGGCGAGGTGCCGAGAACCAAATTTAACCAAGGTTAGTTTTTTACCCTTAATCCTTGACCAAGGTTATCACAAAAGTTATCGTGTTCTCGGCTCTCGGGTTTGTAAAAAATGAAAACTTAGGCTTGACGAATGCCGAGGCGCGAACTCCTGAAAATGTATACTCATGAGTTAAAAGTTTTACCTTAGTTAATGTTTGCGCGAAAAAACGAAAACGAATTCGCAGTTTCGCGTCTCGGGACTTATGAATTCAAAGATTGAACTATCTGGGTTGCGATATCCTGAAATAAAACAAAAGAGCAAACATACTTGCGAAAAATGGATCCTTTTTGAAAGTGAAAAAGCGTTTCTGTTCAGGCGACAAGATTTTCAGAGTTTTAAGATATCGGAAGGAGAAAAGGAAGTCAAGTTAGATTCCAAGTTTCAGAAATTGAAAAAAATTTGGAAGGTAACCAACCAGGGCGGCTCCAACATTACCTATGGTAGAAATTCCAACTTCTGGTTCATTGCATTTTCGGAGATACACTTTGTGGAAACTAGGTTTTTTGGCTAGTCCTAAAACTAGTCTCAAACAGGTGTTCCAGGTAAAACAATCATAACTTCTTCATCGAGTATCCAAATTCATTGAGACCAAATGAATTGGATATATTACAGTCCGTAGTATGTTTTGTATGATTTTCAGATCCAGATATCCAATATTCCACATGTGGCATTCTCTACAAGTTTTCTCTCTAGAATACGCTATAATTCAGCAAGGTCTGTCATTTTTGCTATAACGCCTTTGCTGGGATGTTCAAAGCAGTGAAACTTGGAGGAATTGCAGATAAAATATTGAATAATATTGGGTACAAGTTTTAGAACTTTATTCATTATAGGTACAGAGTTATGTTTGTTGAAAGTTAGGGTTTGTGACTAATCCAAAAATTAGTCCCATGAGACTAAGGTAAAGTTTGATCAAGATGATATTCTTGTGTCGTTGAAGTTGAGGAAGGTCTGTAGGTCTATGATCACATACACCAGATCTGTTACAGAGTTATATATATGTTTATATTCGTGTTTTGAGGGTTACATGTTGATGATGTTATGGTGCATGCTTGATGTAATTCTTTGGTATATTGTTGAGGCATTGGCACATGCTTGAGGCACATATTAGGTGCATGGTTGAGGCATATAATTGGTATATAATCTTGGTTGTTTGGTAATTTTTTGAGGTATACCTTTGATGGTACCTTCTTGATATATTCTATGGTACATGGTGTATGGCAGGATTGAGTGATATGGTATATGGTTGAGATACATTGTTGGTACATGGTATGGTACAGGTGTTGATGTACATTATTGATGCACATGGTTGATTCATGGTATGGTATAGGATTGGTACTTGTTATGGTATTGATGTACATGCTTGATAGTTGAGGCATATAGTACAGGTTATGTTGCATGGTTGATGCATGTTTTGGCATAGGTGTTGGTGCATGGTTGATGCACGGTTTGGTACAGGTGTTGGTGCATGGTTGATACATAGTTTGGTATAGTTGTTGGTGCATGGTTGATTCACTTGTTGTGGTACACGATTGATTCTTGGTATGGTACAGGTTGATGGTTTGGTACATTCTTTGGTACATGGTTGAGACACGTATCTTGTGATGGTATGTTAGTGATCTTGGTACATTCTTGGTAGAGGAATGTGTTGGTGATTTTGAGAATATAGTTGAGAGGTGTCCTTGGTATATGATCGATGTGAGAGAATATAGTTGAGTATCGATAATAGTGACAGGTTGGATACAGTCACAGGTTGACAAATTACAAGTTGATATAACAGTGGTAGTGAAAGTGGTAGAGACAGTGGAAGTGACAGTGGTACTGATTGTGGTAGTGACAGTTGGTCTACACTTATATTTCAGGGTGATGGGACAGGGTAAGGAAAGGGGTTGTAGCCTCCTTCCAGTTGGAGCCAGAGAATTATGGAGTTGGATCTTCCTTCAGGTTGGATCCTGAGAATCATGGGGTTGTAGCCTCCTTTCAGTTGGAGTTGTAGAATCAAGGAGTTGGAGCTTCCTTCAGGTTGGAACCTGATAATTAGGGGGTTGTAGCCTCTTTCTGGTTGAAGTTAGAGAATTCAGGGAGTTGTAGCTTCCTTCAAGTTGGAGCCTATAAATAGGGGGTCATATCATCCTTCTAGTTGCAGCTGGAGAATTGGGAAGTTGGTGCTTCTAATGAATGTATTATTTGATATATAAGAAAACGTTATGTGTTTTTCTCCCGTTTGGGTTTACACATATATTATGGTGTATTGTGTACTTGATGTGATGTTTCTTATGTTTATATGCTCATAATACACTAATGATATATTGATGATACATCGATGATATATTGTTGATTAAGTTGAATATTATATATTGTGGTTAAAAGTGGTAAAAGTGCTCATACTGATTCACCTCCCCCTCTCAGTATTCCAACAATTGGTATCAAAGTCGGTTCCTTCATCAAATAGTTTAACCACTAGAAGGTAGATCATGGAGATCAAGAATAGTGCATACACAGATAGTGGAATACCATGGTTTGATGGTCTAATTGGTCAGAAATATGAGATGTGGAATATCAGAATGAAATCATTTTTACAGGAACAAGGATATGATGTTTGACAATCAGTTGTTACAAGATATATTGTTACTAAGAAACCAAAGAGTGCATCCAAGAAGGAATTAAAAAGAAACAACAAAATAGAAATGGATTTCATCTTGGAAGGATTATCTGATTCATTAAAAGAGAAAGTGGGAAAATGTTTATCAGCTAAAGAACTTTGGGATAATCTACATGATCTCTATTTTGAGGAATCTCCCATCACAGAGCTAGAGAGTGCTAAATAAGATGTAGGTACAGAACAAGAAAGATGATCGTTATGCAGAAAGATTCAAAAGAAGATTGTGAAGAGGGTATAGTAGATCTTGAAGCAAAATTAATCATTGCTCTAGACGAATTGCTCTTGAAGAACAATTGGTCAAGAAGAATTCTCAAGAAAGTTACAAAGAAGCCCAACAGGGCATCGTGAAACTAAAATCTTAGCTAGAAGAAGGCGGAAAGATTGAAGAAACATACAAAGGTCAGATGGAACAAAAGCAGTGTTTGGATGATCAATATTTTATGAGAAGAATGAAACGAATATAGATATATATTATTAACATAGAGATACAATGAACAATAACATAGATACAATAAAACATGGATTCTATTCAATAAATAAATATGTTGAAATTGTAAAATGTAGACTGAAACAAGCTTNAATGAAATCATTTTTACAGGAACAAGGATATGATGTTTGACAATCAGTTGTTACAAGATATATTGTTACTAAGAAACCAAAGAGTGCATCCAAGAAGGAATTAAAAAGAAACAACAAAATAGAAATGGATTTCATCTTGGAAGGATTATCTGATTCATTAAAAGAGAAAGTGGGAAAATGTTTATCAGCTAAAGAACTTTGGGATAATCTACATGATCTCTATTTTGAGGAATCTCCCATCACAGAGCTAGAGAGTGCTAAATAAGATGTAGGTACAGAACAAGAAAGATGATCGTTATGCAGAAAGATTCAAAAGAAGATTGTGAAGAGGGTATAGTAGATCTTGAAGCAAAATTAATCATTGCTCTAGACGAATTGCTCTTGAAGAACAATTGGTCAAGAAGAATTCTCAAGAAAGTTACAAAGAAGCCCAACAGGGCATCGTGAAACTAAAATCTTAGCTAGAAGAAGGCGGAAAGATTGAAGAAACATACAAAGGTCAGATGGAACAAAAGCAGTGTTTGGATGATCAATATTTTATGAGAAGAATGAAACGAATATAGATATATATTATTAACATAGAGATACAATGAACAATAACATAGATACAATAAAACATGGATTCTATTCAATAAATAAATATGTTGAAATTGTAAAATGTAGACTGAAACAAGCTTGCTAGAATGGTGGCGACTTATCTCTGAGAAGAGATGTGACTGTTGTGCTCATTCGTAAGAAGATGAGTAAAATGAGGCTTCAAAGGTGTTTTTACATTAAACATGAATTCCAAAACCATAGACATCCAAAAACTTAACCCTAGGAGATGAAGCGATAAAAGTCATGTGGGCCCCGTTGAGGTAAGTTGGTACATCAACTTCTCGGGGTCGTAACTTATGCATATGATCTTCGTTTTAGGCGCATGATAGCCCATTGGAAAGGTTTATTTGAGGACTACACGTTATTCCATAACACTTTGAATTTGTCTATGGTGTGACTGTGGCGGTCCTAGAAAATGTTGTTTAGGGCCTCAAAATGCCCCCAAAAGTTCAGGACTCGAAAAGATAGAAAACAAATGCCAAAATGAAAACTGAAACTACCAAGATGAAATCTATATTTGAGCCAGTTGGAATAGGTGGGTGGCCACCGATATCCACCTAGATCAATCTTCTCCCTTATGAAGCAATGGTTTCCATTGCATTGAGTTATCCCGTCAGATGAGGAAATTTATGTTGAATTTGGCCCCGGGTGAGCCACTTGCCTTGATGCAGGAGTTTCCTTGCTTTGAAAACACAATTAAGTTGAAAATTTTGTTGGCGAGTTCCCTTGACCTTTGTGTCCACGATCTGATCAGTGGATGCATGTTCCATGTAGTTAGGTTTGAGATCTTTTGGTGTCAATTGTTTTTCTTGTTAGAAATAATAGGTGTGCTCGTTTAACCATAGACAATATAGCAATATTGTCACCCAATCATAGGCCGAAGCCACCCCCGAGAACCTTAACCTTGACAGAGAATGATTCTGGAAGAAAACCATAGGCCTAATAGCCAATCAATGTAGTGTATCTCTCTCCAGAGATAACATACAAGGCAGAAAGTCCAAACCATAACCAATAGAAAGTTCGAGTCTAAACCGAGAAATACATATTGCAGTAGCTGCAGTTGCAGCTACTCCCCAGATTTGCATACTTCCCAGTTTCTATAGTGCGCACTTCTTCACTGCTGCAATTTCAAGCTGTGTGTACCAAATGAGATTTGTCTACCTGTATTTATATTGTTTTTCCTGATTTTTATGGGTCGACTTCTCATTCTGCAGGATAAATACTTACTATTAGATATTTCCTTGAGATGACTTGTTTTCTAGGGTTATGTTCAATGCTTTAGGGTATCTTCTTGCTTCCCAGAATATTCTATTATCGTCAGGGTTACACGTGGAGGTAAATACCTCCCGCAACTACCATAATATCAACACTCCCTCCTAGCTAGGGAGGTATTGAAGGCAATGGTCTTGAGCACAAACATACCATTCAAATGGTAGCATCATCATAGTCGTACAGACTATCTCATGATTAGATCACGAGCACCATCATCACTATCGTTTGATAGCATCAACTTCATCATATCTTGAAGCCATACTTCATCTGAGTAATCATGCATGATGCTAAATAAGTCACTCACTCCACAAAGTGATACAAGGACCATTCTTATAATCCGTACATACGTCCTAGAAGAATGATTTTTCCAACAGATGCTAAAATCTATGTCATGGACTACAGAGACCATTCCTATAGGATTGTTGTTGGATCATGTTGTCATTATTGCCAATGGTTTGATTGATTGATGTCAAGTGATTGATTGATGTCAAAGGATTGATTGATTGATGATTGATGTAATATAATATGTATTGTCCTTGATGAGAATGCATAGATGAAGATGGATCAATGAGTTGTCATTGATATGATGAAGATGGATCAATGAGTTTTCATTGATACATGATGAAGATACATATTTGAGTTTCATTGATATATCTTATGATGTATTATTGGAAGCATATGTTGATATCATGGAGTATGCATTTTTCATGTGGATTGGGCTACATATTGGGACATATGGTTGATGAGTTGATGAGTTGATCATGTTGTACATCATTTTTGATCTATAGTTGATGCATGATTGGTACTTTTCTAGTACATTGGAAGAGGCACCTACTAGCAGTTTGATTGGCACATGTTTTATGGAGGATTTGGCATACATATATGGGATTCATCATTTT
>ML811810.1:27159-40368 GCA_009831015.1 Picea engelmannii
GATGAAAGTATAAATAAGATAACAATGGTCTCTTGTAGATCATCCTTTTTGTGGATCAATGGAGAGCTTCTTGTGAGAATATCTTTTGGAGTATTGATGGAGAGCTTCTTGAGCATTTTTGGTGTGGAACACTTGAGCATATTTAAGATCTGTAGGTGGATAAGGTAACCAAGGATATATAAGCCAAATTTTAGAAGGAAAGTGAAGAAAAGAAGGCCGAAATGCAAGGAAGGATAAATTATTCTGATGGTGCTTTCTAAGGTATGTTATTTACAGGTCATCTCACCATTTTCGCTATAACTTTTTTTCTATAATGCTTCAGACCTTTAAATTGCTATTCCATTGAGAAAACATATCCAAGTATCTATGGTAAAACATTCAGATTGTGGGTCATTATATTTTTGGAGTTACACGCTGTGGAAAATAGGGTTTGTGGCTAGTCCTGAAACTAGTCAAAAACAAGTATTTCGGGTAAAAATGTCATAACTTCTTCATAATAGATCCAAATTCAGTGAGACAAAATGTGTTGGTTAGGGTAAAATCTATAGTATGTTGTGTAACAATTTCAGATCAATTCAATGAATATTTTGTGCATTCCACGCTCTACAAGGTCGCTCTCTAGAATAATCCAGAATTCAGCAAGGTATGCCATTTTTGCTATAACACCTTTTCTGAGAGGTTCCAAGTAGTTCCACCTGGAGGAATTGCAAAAAACACATTGAAGAAAATTGTGTATCAGTTTCATATCTTTATTCATTACAGGTAAAAAGTTATGATGATTTCAAGTTGGGGTTGTTGACTAATCCAAAACTAGTCATGGTTGAGATAAGCAGTTGATGAGTTGGCACATACATGAGGTGTATAGTTGATGATGTTGGTACATATTGATGAGTATTTGACACATTATTGGTATATACTTGGTACATGGTTGGATGCACTTTTTTATGGTACAGGTTTATTACAGGTTGGTGCATGGTTGATGCACTTGTTTATGTTGACAGATTGATATTTGTTGAGGATTGTTGCCTCATCTCATTTGGTGCTGAGAATGTAAGTTGAGTCTTGCATATAGATTTGGTGCTCTTGTAGAGTTGTACTCTATTCAGTTTTTGTTGAAAAACCCCTGGATTGAAGTCCATAATAAAAAGAAAAATTGTACATACATCTTGTATTCTTTGTGTTCCTTGTGGAGATGATTTGTTGATGATATGTTGTTGATATGTATTCACATATAACTGATTATAAATGACAACAATAAGTAATGAGAAAATGGTGAATATTAACTAAGGAGTTTTTGTGTAAGAGGGAAGTTTTGGGAAAAATATCCCCACACTCATTCACTACCCCCCCTCTAAGTGTGGTAGGTGTGTCCAACAATTGTCAATATAGGAATATTTTATAATCGAGTCATATGTACCATAGAGATTTGTCTCAACCTATATGCCTTAGAAAATATTAGTCCTGAACCATTTTCCTAATCAGGCCACAATCTGTTCTTTAGGAAAATACTAGTCCATGGCATGTCAACAAACTGTCAACATGGACCATTCTTCACAGAGAGAATACATGTCCACCAACAATCTGTTCTATCTAGACCATTATTTGCCTGGAGAATGTCCGTCCACAAGCATACTGACTATCCATCTAGTTGATAATCATTTTCAACACTAGTGATAGTCTTCATGGAAATCAAAACAATGTCATTCGATAGAACACAACTGTGTCTATCCATAGTAGTACACAACTACAATCCAGTGGTACAGTACCATACCAAGTAGCACACAACTACTTAATCAGTGACACATAGTCACAACCAGTGGAACACATCCATCACAATAGCATACATATATTGTCCAGAGACATACAGTCTCCATAGCAATCGTATCATTTGATATCAACCTGCATAGAAAACAATATCATGATATAAACTGAGTCATATGGGCCATTATTCCATTTACATCTGTGAGATCTTGAAGAACACATTCCCTCAGAAATTAAAACATTATCCATGGGATATCTAGACTATTCTTCTCAAGCATAAAAGAATAATTTTCCCTGATTTATGAGCCTAGACCATTCACCTAACTGGGCCATTCCTTCAGCACTAAATATAGTGCAACCTGGATATAATGAGTCTACCCTAGGGAATGCATGTCCCTAATTGTTGAACCTCGACCATTCACCTAATTGGTCCATTCCTCCAACACTAAACATAGTGCAACCTGGAGAGAATGAGTCTTCCCTAGGGAATGATTGTTCAGACCATTTCCTTATGGAAATGATTGTCCTGCACCAGCCTCCAAAACGGACCATTATTCAAAACTGCTCACAACTGTGAACTTTGAAAGAATGACTGCCCAGCAAGGAAGACCATTCTACTTGACCACTACTCAGAGTGACTGCCAAGAAGAATGAATTTCCTAGACCATTCCCCCACACCGTCCATAAGGGGAATCACTGTTTATGGTACATCAACAATCTATCGAACCATTTTCATTACGAAAATGACTATTCGATCTGGACCATTTTCCGAAATGGAAAATGCATGTCCATCAGAAATCTCAAACCACTTTCTGAACTGGAAAGGAACTGCTCATCCTAGACCATTTTTCAAACTGAAAAATGATTGTCCATAAATCAATAATACATGAGTGTTCCCTCCCAACCTGGGAGTAATCTCTTCCTTTTTCAATAGGTAAGTCGTCTCCACGAGCTCCAGCTTGTTTCTTGAGTACACAATTTTTTTTTATTTTCTCTTGGATAGAGGCTTTACCAAAATATTTGTTATCTGCTCATTTGTGGAGATATATTGGAGAACCACTTCTCTTTTCTGGACTTCATCACGGAGAATGTAACGCTTGATCTCAATGTACTTCGGTCTATCTGGAACACTGGTTTTCTCTGAATGGTTCATATAGCTCTGATCATTACAATATATCATGGTTGAATTCGATAATTTTGTTTCCTACTAGCTCATGGCATCATGGCAAGGCTCAAACTGAAACATATCCAAGTAGCACTTCTTCTGTCATCATGAAATTTTGTCATGGATTAGCAATCCATCATCCTAGACTTCTAGGTAACCATTTTGATGCACTATCTCTATTATAGAATTTTTTTACCACGCTTTTGTTGTGCATGAGAGATTCTGCACTAAGTTGTTTGAATCCATACACGATCTTCTTCCATATGCATACAAGTGTCTCTTTCTTGTATACCTCAAAACCTTTAGGTTTCTCTACATACGCTTCTTGTTCAATTACTCTATTGAGGACAACAGTCCTTACATTTATCTAATGTAAAATCCAACCCATGGATATTGCAGAAGATATAATGGCTCAGGTAGAGGTATGTTTGGTTACTGGAACAAGCTATCATCATAGTCTTCTCCCTCCATCTGGGATAACCTCTAGTTCTAAATCTCGCAATGCTTCCATTCATAAGCCTTTCATACATTGTTCTTCATCACAACTTCCATTTCTTCTACTTGATTGCTTCTAGTGGGTTCAAACCAAGCTGGTAGTCTTGTGATTCTCGATATAATGACTGGTTGTTCTGGCTTTTCTTTCTCTCTTGGAATCTTCATGTTCTTCCTCGTGTTTCTTTTTAGCTCTTGGGTCCATGGATTTTTCTATATATTCCATGCCCTGAAGATTACAACTTATTGTTTTTATCATAAGATCATGGATGTGGATGGAAAACCAAGGATACTTTAAAGCTTCTTTTCGAAGAAGACTTCTTCTAAATTCAAACTGAACATGTGTTGCTACCATCAATGGAAACCTGGATAGATACTTCATAATCCTCAATTGATCATATTAATTTAGGATTAGCTCCCTCCTAATCCTTGCTTCACGCATGAATGCATGTTTTTCTTTTGGAATTATATAATCATCTCCCTCCATCTAAGAGAGTCCACGCTTCTATTTACATTCTTATTGCCTTCTGCAAGGTGTCACAATTATTTTTCTAATTTCCTTTTGATTTGTTGAACTCTTTTTGTTTTTACTTATTCTAGGTTTCTTCAAGTTTGATTTTGATTTCAACTTATCTTGCAGCTTTTACTTATGTAATATATTCCACAGGAATTGTTACCAAGGATTGTCAAGGTACTTCATCTTTTCATGTTTATTGCTTGACTTGTAATCATCGTGTGATAGGAATCCTTATCTTGTTATTCTTCCATAGGTATTGTTTCTCTTTGAACATCTTATCCTTTAAAAAATAGATATGCAATATATGTACAAAAACTATGTAAACATGGTATGTACCTTGACTTTCTTTGAGGGTTCCCTTTCTTCGACAACTGTTTCTTCCTCTGTTTCCTTCCTTTTATTTAACTCAGGACAACGGTTCTTGTAGTGACCATATTTTCGATAGTTGAAGCATTGTATCTTTGACATATCCTTTTATTTATTTGGTTTCTTCCTTGAGCCAAACTTCTTCTTATTCTTGAAATTCTTGAACTTTGTTGTGAAAGCTTGATCATTGTATTTCTTTTGGGATTTCTCTTTTACGTTAATCCTTGATTCTTCTTGTGCACAACAAGTCCAAAGTTATTCAAATGTGGAATGCTCCTTTATTGTATGCATGCTTGCGGCAAATGCATCCCATGTCTTGGGAAGGCCATTGAGTACTATATTTACCAGTTCCTTCTCTTAAATGATTTCTTCAATAGCTTGTAGTTGATCTCTTAACTGAGAGATTCTCACAAAGTATGATGTTATGTTGTCATCATCATTCATTTTCATGTCACGAAGTTCATTCTTCAGACTCATTACTTGTCCAATGTTTCTAACTGAGAAGAGGTTAGTTAGGGCATCATACATCTTCTTAGATGAGTCAATATGGGAGATGTAGGGTATCAACTAGTCTTTTATAGAGTCCACTATGATACTCATGGCATTGATGTCATTGTCTTTGAACTTCTCCATAACTATAACGTTCTGAGGTTCCTTCTATTTTCCTTCTTCGAAGTGTGGTTCCACGATCTTTCCTTTCATGATATCCAACACTTTATTCTTGGCAAGGATGAGTTCAATCCTTGTCTTCCACACTATGAAGTTAGAAGCCCCTTCTAACTTGTTTTCTGACTTCATAGAGTAATTCATAATTGTTTTGACTTGGTCAACCTTTGACTTTGACCAAAAACTCAAACTTGATGTCTTAGATTGATGAGAGTATAAGGAGGTGCGCTAGGATAGGGCACACTAGGTTATCCAGAAATTAGGTCAATCTCTTCACTTAAGGTGCCCCGACAAGAGTTTTAGGGTTTTGTTGCTACAACAAAATCTAACTGCAACTGCCATTGTAACTGAGAAAATCCTCCCAATCTATATTCCAGTGGTTAGACTATCCGAAGATAGTGTGGGCCCATAACCTGTTATAAATAATAGGTTTGCTCATTTAACCATAGAAAATATAGAAATATTGTCACCCAACCATAGACCAAAGCCACCCCCGAGCACCTTAACCTTGACAAAGAATGATTCTGGAAGAAAACCGTAGGCCTAATAGCCAATCAATGTAGCATACCTCTATCCAAAGCTAGCATACAAGGCAGAAAGTCCAAACCATAACCAATAGAAAGTTTGAGCCTAAATCGAGAAATACAGATTGTAGTAGTTGCACCTGTAGCTAATCCCCAGACTTGTGTACTTCCCAGTTTCTATAGTGCTCACTTCTTCACTGCTGCAATTTCGAGCTGTGTGTACCAAATGAGATCTAGTGACCTATATTTATACTATTTTTCCTGAGCTGTCTGGATTGTCTTCTCATTTTGGAGGCTAAATACTTAATATTAGATATTTCCTTGAGCTGAATTGTCTTCTAGGGTTATGTTCAATACTTTAGGGTATCTTCTTTCTTCCCATAATATTCTATTCTTGTCAAGGACACGTGGAGGTAAATACCTCCTGCAGCTACCATAATGTCAACACTGCTACCTATGAGGTGTCCAATAATGGTGGAAAGTATGGCCAAAGGAGGTCCACATTACACATTGGATGCAAGCCAAGGAATGGGGGAATGTTGAGTTCAAAATAATTGCCACCAACAACCTTGGTGATGGTATAAGGTCCATAGCGGAGTGGATGAAGCTTCTGATGGGACCATGTAAGGTGTTCTTTCTACAAGTGCAACCAAAATTTATCTTCCACCTAAAACTTGTGTGACACCTGATGTTGATCATGGAATTGCTTGTACTTGGCATTGGACTTCTACAAAATATCCTGAACCTATTGGCGGATGTGATGGATCCACTCAATGAATCAGGTAGCTTTGTCGACTTCAGTTTCAGCATGGGATGAGTCTTCCTGGTGGTCATAAGGGGTAGTGCAAGGCCTAAAAATATTTGAAGCTCGGTGGGTGTGGTTGGGGATGGAAAGTCACGAATGGCTTGGATCTTGCCTAGATCCACATGCACCCCATGCTTATCAACAATGTAGCCTAGGTACTAGACCTTGTCCATGCCGAAGGAGATTTTTTTCAAATTTTCATATAGCTTGTGTTTTCGTAGAGTGTGCATAACCTGTTGAATATGTTGCAAGTGTTACACCCAATTCTTGTTGTAGATGAGGATGTCATCCAGATACACTACCACAAAAGAATTGGTGAAACACCGAAAGAGATCTTCCATCATCCTCATGAAAGTTGTTGGGAAATTCGCCAAACCAAAGGGCATGACCAACAATTCAAAAATACATTCTTTGGACTTGAAGGCAGTTTTCCATACATCTGTCTCCTCTATTGGAACCTAATGGTAGCTAGACTTTAGATCAATATTACTAAAGTATGTGGCCCCCTTGAGCTAGTCAAGGAGATCTTCGATTCGGGGAATCGGGTATTGGTTCCTAACTGTGATTTTATTTAGGGCCCAATAATCGATGTAGAGTCGCCAAGTCCCATCTTTCTTTTGCACAAGCACGATTGGGCTTCCACGTGGTGATGAGATGGGTCAGATGTGCCCATTTTGGATAAGTTATTGGATCTGACACTTGATCTCCTCATTTTCTAACAGAGAATGGTAATAGACTGGCCCATTGGGTAGCGGTGCATCGGGGGTCCAATCGATTGAATGCTTGACCTAGCAGTGTAGAGGTACCCTAGTGGTTGAGGACAAGATGTCTTTGTATTATCCCATGAACTTACCCACTTTATTTTGTTGCATGGAGAGTTTGGATGCAGAGGCCATGGATGTGGCTACAATATTCCACTCAGTTTGAGAGTGAATCATAAAGAAGACAAACTTCTTGGTCTGAGAGATGACCTTCTTGCATTTCCTGGTAGAGATCAAGGAAATGGTAGTAGGTGGGACTACCTCGGGTATCTTGTACAATTTCCACTCCAAAGTAATAATAACACTACGAGGCTCAGACTCATATACAACATGACATTTCCATAAATAAAGTTGGCCCAAAAGAACACAAAAAAATTCAATGGGATAAACATCACACAATACTTCATCTTTGAAGGACTTGATGTCGTAGGATAGGCAACATTGTTGGCTGACGCGAAGATCACTTCCTTTTCGGAGCCATATGATGGTGTATGGTTGTAGTTGTGACATTGTTGGCAGGGCCAGCCATTTGATGACATCCACTGAGATGAGGTTCTTATGTCTACCCCTATCAACGATGAAGTGTAGCAGAGTACCCTTCACCCACATCTGTGAATGAAAGAGGCGCTCACCTTCCTCTAGCTCATCAGGTTCACCGAGATGGATCTTGGTGTTAGAAATGGTGGAAGTGGGTTCCAAATTAATAATTTGTGATCCAGATAGATATTAGTGGCCACTCGCCTATTCCACGGGCTCGAAAAACAATTTTCCATCTTGGCAGTTTTTCGGGTTCCAAACTTCTGGGGCCGTTTTGAGGCCCTAAACGATGTTTTTGGGGGATTTGGGGCCTAGATGAGTATAGAAGGCATTGACCTGGGCCAGTCAAAATTGTTCTTCTCAGTTAGAAATTTCCAATGGTGTATCAATCTCCCCAAATGGAGATTGTATGCAAAAGTTATGCCCCGGGGAAGTTGACATATCAACTACCCCCATCAGGGCATGCAAACCTTTTGGATTTTCATCTTCCGGGGTTAGGGTTTTGGATTTTACTTATGTTAAAAATGCCTTTGGAGCCTCATTGTAACAATCATCTTCTTTCAAATTCGATTAGCCATCACATCCATTCTTAGAGATAAGCTGCCACCATTCTAGCGAGTCTTTCACTCTGTAATTTTACAGTCTTTGTACATTTTCGCTCATTAATAGAAATTGTGTATTAATGTATCTTTGTGTTTATGGTTGCATCTCTGACACATTTATGTTATATTATTGGATATCGAAGACATCTCTATATATTTATTTATTATATCTCTGCTCTCATTTCTTATAGAAAATAATTCGGATCAATGGTATCAGAGCAGGTTTCTCTTGATGTTTTTTCAGTGCATGTCCCCAACGAGGTCTAAGTATAGAAATTTGGGTCACAATCTCGTCTCTCTTGAGGAAAACCGCTCCCGCACGCCCAAGAAACCCTCCATGGTGGAAGAAAAGAAAAATGATGGAGCAAAATATTCTATTCATATGTTGCTTGAGCAAGCTCTCACACGACAGAGAGATGAAATGATGGAGAATTTTTCCCACATCCTTCAATGTCTTTCGATAGCAACAGGCACATCTTCATCAAACGGACAATTTGGAAGCACCTCTCCTTTCAAGGTACAATTTAATTTCGATATTCCCATATTTGAAGGACATATAAATGTAGATACTCTAGAAAAATGGTTAAATATGCTAGAAGGCTATTTCTATGTTCATAATTTCTCCGACAGGGAAAAGATCACCTTCACACTCCTTAAGGCTCTCCTCCAGTTCAAACATTGGTGGGAAACTTACTGGGAGAAAAGTTCCACCGAGAAGTTTGGAATATATGGGGCCAAGCCCACTTGGGATTTCTTTGTGGATGCGGTAAAGGAACAATATTACCCTGTTGACAACTATGAGGACCAGTACATGAGATGGACCACACTACGGCAAGAGAGGGGCCAAGAAGTTTCGGATTTCACCAATACCTTCCATACGTTGCACACCAAGATGGGTATCAAATACTCTGAACGACATTTGGTTCTGAAATACTATGGGGCTCTACACAGATACATCCAAACTGAAATGGATTTTTTAGACATCTCATCACTTGGTGTTGCTTATCGACATGTTGTTAAAATTGAGTAGAAATTTATGCACCAGAACAAACGGGAGTTCAGGTTTGAAAATCCGCAACAACCAAAGTATGATAAAGAAGGCCCTAACAAACAGCCTCCTAAAAACCAGTCCAAGCCAAAGGAAAATAAGGGTCACAGAAAGACGAAGAAGGACACTAGAAAATGGAGCTATTTCCACAAAATCCTCTGGCACAACACTGATGAATGTCACTCAAAACAACCATTGGTGGTTGAGATCAAAGAAAAGGAGCCGAACCCTGATTCAGAATCTGATTCAAAAAATATTGATAGAAGACAGATCATCGACGCAAACCCCACTGCTATTGTCGTGACCGTAGCAATTCAACCGGAAGAACCAATAGATGTTGAAGAGGGGGAGCGCCTTTTTCATTCATAGATGTGGGTGAAGGGGACCCCGTTTCATTTTATTGTTGATAGCAGAATCTAGAAGAACCTCATCTCAACATAGGTCGTCAAATAGTTGGGATTGTCGACAACACCACACCCGCAGCCATACAACATTGGGTGGCTTCGCTAGGGAAAAGATCTTTGTGTCATCCAGTAGCACCAATTGTCATATGGAATCCATCCCTTCAAGGATGAGGTATTATGTGATGTTTCCCCATTGGATGTTTGTGATGTTCTCTTGGGCCAGCCATATATGTGGAAGCGCCAAGTTGTTTATGAGTCTTGACCTCATAGTGTCATTGTTACTTTGGGGGGTCATCTCTACAGAATACCATAGGTAGTTACAACTATTTTCCCACCTAAACAGTGTCTCAAGGTAGTATATCATACTACAAAATTCATCTTCTTCACAATCTGTTCAAAAGGTGCACAGAAGGACACTGCAACCACTGTAGCCTCGGTACAAGCGCTTTCTATCCAACAGAAGAAAATTGACAAGATTGCAACAAAGAGCGATTATTATTTATGCACAAAGTCATATCATGTAACCATACTAGTTAAAAATGTCCAACCCTTCCAGCCACAGGTTCGTGACAACCTTCAACAAGCTAAGCAAAATGACTTTTGCAGCAAGGCAAGCAACTCACTAAGATTTAGATTCAACAAACGCTTCCCCCTCTCCCCCGAGAAATCAAAGAAATGGATACCATTACTTCCTAAGGAGGGAGGATTGATCCAGGTATATATCGGTGTCCACCTACCTATTCCACAGGCTCAAAAAACAGTTTTCCATCTTGGCAATTTTTTGGCAGGTTTTTGGGTTCCAAGCTTCTGGGGCCGTTTTGAGGCCCTAAACGACGTTTTTTGGGGATTTGGGGCTCAAGTGACTTATTAAAACACTAACTTGGGCTAGTCAAAAATATTTTTTCTTGGTTATACCTTTCTAACGATGTATTGAGCACCCCAAACAGAGATCGTATGCAAAATTTACGCACCCGGGAAGTTGGCGTATCCACTACCCCCATCGGGGCCCGCAAACCTTTTGGCTTTCCATCTTCCGAGGTTAGGGTTTTGTATTTTACTTACGTTAAAAAGGCCTTTGGAGCCTCATTGCAACAATCATGTTCTGGCGAATGCGAGTATCCGTCACATCTCTTCTCATAGATAAGTTGCCACCATTATAGCGAGTCTTTCACTCTGTAATTTTATAGTCTTTGTACATTTTCGCTCATTAATAGAAATTGTGTATTACTGTATCTCTGTGTTTATGGTTGCATCTCTGATACATTTATGTTATATTATTGGATATTTGAGATATCTTTGTATATTTCTTTTCTATATCTCTGCTCTCATTTCATGCTGAAAATAATCTGGATCAATTTGTCTCCCCTTTTCTGGTTCTAACTCTGAGTCAGAACCCGCATATGATTAAGAGGCTTTCACCTTCGCCACCAATGACTGCTTTGAGTGGAAATCAACAATGTTATGCCAGAGGGATGTTATGGAAGTCACACCACTTGCCAGAGTCTTTCTTCGTCTTTTTGTTGTCCTTCTTTGTTTGCGGCTTAGGCTTGTTGTCCTGAGGCTGCCCATCTTTGCTCTATCCTTTGTTTTGCAGGTTGGGGATACACTTTCCTTGCTTCTGCTGTGAAGGGTTTCTATACCCAAACTGTCGCGTCTTTTGTTTAATATTTTGCTTGATTTTGACAACATATCGATAGGCCTCACCCAAGGACAAAATGTACAGAAACTTCATTTCTATCTGGATGTATCTATACAGACAGCCGCAGTACTTGAGTACCAGATGTCTCTTAGAATATTTGATACCCATCTTGGTGTGCAAGGTATGGAAGATATTTGTGAACTATGGCATTGTCTAGTCCCTTTCCTACCGCAGTGTTGTCCATCTTGTATACAAGTCGTCATAACTTGCAACAGGGTAGTATTGTTCCTTAATAGCATCCCTGAATGACTCTCAGGTGAGTGTGACTGTAAATAATGAGGGTTCCTTTATTTCCTTTTTCTCACAAAAATTCTCCCACCAATCTTTGACATGGGGGGCATCTTTAAGGAGCATAAAGGTAATCGTTTATCTATTGGAAACGTTATGGACAGAAAAATACCCTTCTAGCAGATTCAACCATTTGTCTACAACATTTGCATATATCTGACCTTCAAATATAGGAATATCAAATTTGATTTGTACCTTGAAAGGGGTGGCGCCTCCACTCAAGGAAAATCTATCGTCTGTTGGTAGTCGTCGAAGGATTTGCGCAAAACTATCCATCATCACGTTCCTATGTTGCACGAGGGTTTCCTCGAGCAACAATTTGAAAGAATATCTTGTCCCGACGACTTTATTTTTTCCCGCCATGGGAGGTCGCTTGGGCGTGTGAGAGCTCTTTTCCTCAAGAGAAACAAGCTCGAGACCCAACTCTTTGTACCCTGAACTCATCAGGGACATGCACTAAGAATGATAAGGATTAGATTGCTCTAATACCACTGATCTGGATTTTATGAGCAAAACAAAATGAATATAGATCTATATTATTAACACAAAGATATAATGAAAAATAACAGAGATACAATAAAACTTGGCTTCTATTCAATAAATAAATATGTTGAAATTGTAAAATGCAGACTGAAACAAGCTTTCTAGAATGGTGGCAGCTTATCTCTGAGAAGAGATGTGACGGATGTGCTCATTCACAAGAATATGAGTACAATGAGGCTCCAAAAACCTTTTTACATTAAACATGAATGTCAAAACCCTAGACATCCAAAAACCTAAACCTAGGAGATGAAGTGCTAAAAGTCATGTGGGCCCCATTGGGGTAAGTTGACACATCAACTTTTGGGGGTCGTAACTTTTGCATATGATCTTTGTTTTAGGCGCACGATAACCCATTGGAAAGGTATATCTGAGGACTACACATTATGTTGTCACACTCTAACTTTGTTTATGGTGTGATTTTGGCGGTCCCAGAAAACGTTGTTTAGGGCCTCAAAACAGCCCTGGAAGTTCAAGACCCGAAAAGCTAGAAAAAAACTGTCAAAATGAAAACTGAAACTGCCAAGATGAAATCTGTATGTGAGCTAGTTGGAATAGGTGGGTGGCCACCGATATCCACTTGGATCATTGGAAGATGAAAGAAAGGATTCAGAGAAAAGGGAAAATATTTTTGTTACGCCTCTTTCGTCACCTTGGTGAGAAAAATAGAGGTGCTTGCAAGCTCAGTTGGTCTGCTAAGTAGGACAATTGTAGAGAAAAGAGTTAGAAAAAGAAAACAAAAAACTAGAATTAAGAATTAAACTAAGAAATGCAATAAAAACTAAATTCATGAGCATAGGGACATAGAAACAAAAAGAACCATAAGACCCATGTCACCAATGTTTGAGGTTGATCTATTAGTGAAAACAAAGCACCAAGAAGAAAGGGGAAAATGAGTCCCTTCTTCCTCCAAGGGAAGGCTCTTGGACCCTCACTAGCTAGCTCTTCTTACAACAAAGAAAAATGGAAAATGGTGATGAAAGAACTCTTTACAAATCCACTCAATGGTGAGGTGGATTGTCCAATGTAATGGT